>VZTD01002913.1:1261125-1280235 GCA_013397725.1 Rhagologus leucostigma
TCGGGGGCGGGACGGGAGCGGGGCTCGGCCCGCCCCGGGCGGCTCCGCCCGCCGCATGTGACCGGCTGCGGGGGAGGGCGGGACCCGCGGCCCCAGCGGGCTCCTCCCGTCGCTGCCGGGGGACCCGGCGCTGCCCCGGCATTCCGCTCCGGGGCGCCATTTCGCACCCGCCCCAGGCGAACCGGGATACTGAGACGTGGTAGTGTGGGGTAGAAAAGTGTCGGGTTTTCACCTGAACTTCCGAGGGGGGAATCCTACACGACATTTATGGATTAAAAAATATATCCCTGATGAGCAGTTGCAGCTTTTTTGCCTCACGGCAGCTGCAGGCTCCTGGCTGGGTGCCTGAGGGCAGCTGTGGGGCCGTGAGCGTAGAAATTACCGCTTCCCGCATTTATCACAGTCCTAGATAACCATTTACATCCCTGGTCGCAGAAAGTACTTCATTTGTATTTAATCACCTGGACATTCCATAAGCAACTGTGAACTTCACTCATGTTGCTTTTCCTGTTACAAGATCTTTCACTTGTGCTACTTGCCCGCTTTTCTCACGGTCGCCTTCACAAACCCTTCCACTGTTCAGTTGCATAAAGCTACAATTTCTAAACAGGCATCGGGAAAACTTGACAACGCTTTTCTGCCACATACTGGGATCAGTGGCAGCATAATGATAAACACGAGAGTGTATCAATCCCTCATTCTAGTATTCCAGCCTGGGAAGTAAAAGTAGACCCATCCTTTGCTCTTTAATTGAAGGTTGCACATCATTTATCAAACTGGCTGCTCTTTACTTCAGCAAATATTTTACACATTTACTAGTCAAGGCTGTTATATGGTAACTCTTAAGAACTAGTTGAATTGCAAATAAAATCATGGGCCGGGGAGCAATGTTCACTGCGGACAGTGGTGTTGCCATAGGCCAGCTCTCTTTCAGGGAGCTGGTGGTATGTAGGGATAACAACAGGCTCATAGTCACAATGTGTCACAAATTCAGCCAAATGACAAAAAAATTAAATGTCTCTATGGGCCACCTTATTTAACTCAGGAACATGTGTAGTTTTTTGTACATTTGATAAATAGCAATAGGGTAGCTTTTGCCTTCAGCTGCACCACTGATGGGTCAAAAATTACTTTTACACTGACTTCCAAATAAGTCAGGGTAATATCCAGCTGAAGATAAAAAATAAAACTCTTTGATGTTATCTTTACCATAACAGTTGTGCAGTGGGTCGACTTGGGCTGCTCCATCACTCCCCTCCTCAGCTGGACGTGGAGAGAAAATATGAGTTAAGGGCAGGGAGAGGTCACTCACTGAATACCATCACAGGCAAAACAGAATTGACATAGCAAAATTATTTGAATTTATTACCAATCATATCAGGAAAGGATAATGAGAAATAAAGCAAATCCTAAAAACACCCCAGCCCTCCCACCTTCCTGGGCTTAAATTTATTCCTGATTATCTACCCCTCTCCCTCAGTGGTGTAGCGAGACAGGGAACGGGGTTATGGTCAGTTCACGTTGTTTCTGCCACTGCTTCCTCCTCAGGGCAACAAGTCCTTCCCCTCCTTCAGCATGGGGGTTTCCCTCCCACACGGAACTGTCCCCCATGAACTTTTCCAACATGAGTCCTTCCCACGGGCTGCAGTTTTTCAGGAAGAGCCTGTTCCACTGTGGGTCCTCCACAGTGCCACAAGTCCTACCAGGCAACCTGCTCCAGCACGGGCTCCACTCTCCAGGGTCCCTGTGAGGACCCTGCTCCAGTATGAGCTGCCCACAGGTTCACAGCCTCCTTTGAGCATCCACCTGCTCTGGTGTGGGCTCCTCCATAGGCTGTGGGTGGATCTGTGCATCCCTGTGGCCCTCCATAGGCTGGAGGGACACAGCTGCCTCACCACGGGCTGCAGGGGAATCTCGACTCCGGTGCCTGGAGCAGCTCCTGCCCCTCCTTCTGCACTGACCTGGGTGTCTGCAGGGCTGTTCCCCTCACATATTCTCACCCTGCTCTTCTCTGGCTGCAATTACTTCTGCAGAGTACCTTCTTCTCCTTCTTAAATCTCTTATCAGAGGCATTACTCCCATCACTGGTTGGCTTGGCCTTGGCCAGCAGTGGGTCCATCCTGGAGCCAGCTGGGATTGGCTCTGCTGGACACAGAGGAAGCTTCCAGGAACTTCTCAAAGAAGCCACCTTTGTAGCCCTCCCCCACTAAAACCTGGCCACACAAACCCAATACAAGTTGTCCCCAGTAAAAAGTGAACATCAGCTGCTACACATTGGAATTATTTCCCATTCTCAGCAGGCAACGACGCACTGATAAAATTGGAGTTAGTGTTGGTAACAGTTGAACTGGAGCCATCAGATGGAACTGACACAGTGAGGATTTCTGGATAGTAAAAGGAAAATAGGGGTGGTACAATCTAGTCAGCATTAGCAGGCAAGAAATAAAATGCAATTTGTACACGTGCTGTAAATGCCATTGCTAAGAGAGACAAGTGTCCTTTCACTAAGTGTCTTGATGCCTTGTAGTCAGGGTAACAACACTAACAGGAAACATATGTAAATACTGGGGGGTTTTTTTGCTATTATTTTTTATTTGAATGAAAGCAAATGTCTCCTCTTTCCTCTTCTGTGATTGTCAAGAGACGCCAGTAACTTCCGGAGGAAAGAAAGAAATAAGAAGTCTTCAAATACACAACAACTTCTTGAACTTCTGTTCAAAATTCATCCACTCTCTCGGGCTGGAATGGGAGGGGGAAGTGCCCAACTAACGGTGAAGGAAGGCAAATTTCAACTGAGGTTTTCCATTCTTCGTACCAGCAGCACTCATTAAGGTAAGTTAGTTGTGTATTTAAATTAGTACCATATAACAAACACACAATGAACAATACAGCACCTTTAACTCCATGTGAATCAACTCCTGAGTTGTGGAAAACAAATGTGGAGAATGTGCCCTTTTTAGCAGACATTTTCCACTAGCATAATGTAGGACTATTTAACAGAAGTCTCACTGGGCCTAAGCTCCCGTGTTCTTGCAGTTAGAGTGTTGTTTGCCCAGAACTGCAGAAATGCATTTCTAGTTTTCCCTATTAAAACTGCACCTTTCAAATCAAGGTTTAAAAAAGAAATGGAAACAGCCAAACATTAAATGAAAAGGCAGAAAAGGGATTCAGGCAAAGGAACAAGCCTATCCTTTTTTTTTGCTCCACAGCACTGAACACATTTAAAAAGATCTTGATTACAATGGAAGCTAAAAATTAAGCTTTTGCAAACTGCAGGTGGGATGTGGGTAACACTCCAATTGAGGATGCTGGTTTTATAGTTTGCTCTGCACTATTCAAACAAAACAAGAAGCTGAACTCTAATTTTGATCCCACTAACACGGAGATTACCCATCTGCTTCAAGATAGACATGCTTCCAATATGTTGCTGAGTTAGACATTATGTGGCCATTCAAAACACTGGACCAGTCTACAAAGCCAGTGCTAGGCAAATAAAAAGCATGTAAAATAAGAACTGAGTCAATTACCATGACAAAATTACAAGTTTATTGCAAAGTAAAGGTGAGTTTTTCCCCCTCAACAGCACATGCCACAACTGTTAAAATTTTACACATTCAGTTGAATGTTACTCAAAAGTTGAATGTTACTCATATCCAAATTATCAGAACCAAACAAAATACTACCCTGGATTTATTTATGATAGGTTTATCCAAATATTTTAAATGAAAGGCAATTAACTCGAGAAGTTGAAGAAAGTCTTTAATAAATGATTCCTTAGTCAAACTACAGTTTAAGTATATTGGGAGTAAAACAGGGAGTCAATAAAAAAAAATTGATTACAATGGTCAGCTCAAGAATTGGTGAGTAGGTCATCCCTGCTCATCATCACAGTATAATCCAGTTTTGAACATTCTGTTTGGCAAATTAATTACCATAGTTAACCAAGACAAGAAGTCAGTCCACGTCTTCAGCTACAGAAATTCCTTCCTTTTTTTCTAGCTTGGATACCTGCAAGTAAAAAGGAAACCAATTCAACAGCAAAAATAAGCTTGTTCTTCCATCAACATCTGCTACTGGTTGTAAGACACACAAAGATCAGGTTTTTATGAAGTGGATAAATCTTTTGGTTTGACCAAATGCAGCTAATCTTGTGGTGTGACCCTGGAAAAAGCAGAAGACAGCCTGCAGATACCTCGTCCTTTGGGCAGATGTGCCAGCTTTCTTCTGAGCTGCATCACAGTTCCTTCAAATTATGCCAGCTATTAAAATCCCAGTGAACATTTTGGCACCTAAAAGTGCATGGTCTGACCACACATCCTTCACAGCTCCAAGGCAGAAGCTACAGACAGTGCTGCTGGAGTTCCTAGGGTTGCTCTAAGCCCCCTCAGCCAGGTAGAGCTGAATGACGTTAAGACCCCAAGAGCAAATCTGACAATTCTTAGTAAATGCAATGATCTCAACTTCCTTTTACCCCTGTTCCTTCTTGCAGCAAATGCAAAGGGAATCCTGCACTAAAAATGAGTGAATAACTGAACTGGCTTGACTACACTACAGTAATCCAAAGCAGAGAAGTACTTTCTACAAACCAAACAGATTTCTCTGTCATTAGCACTCCAAACTGTTTCCATTCACAAATGAGCTCGAGCTGTAACACGACTCTCCTACAGGAAAACTTGGCATTACCTAACGAAAGGTGGGCTTCATGTCAAGTTTATGCCATTTTTTCACGGTCCTGTTACTATGCCAGAAACATCTTAAGTGCAGATTGAGTTCCAGGAGCAGAATGATCAGTGAGACACTGTCCTAGAGAGTGATTCTCTTCAGAATTACAATTGTGCTGAACACCTACAATCAGAGGAAACTCTTACCATGTTCCATTTCTTGAACAGGGTAGATTTGACTCAAACCATTGCAAGTTATTATTTTCCAGTCTTGCAAAGAGCTGCAGGAGTTATTAGTTCAGGTTGCTGTTGCCTACACAATAAAATCTTCCCCAAACTTGTCTCCCAGTTTTCAGGAATAAGTTGCAATGGCCACTACCCTTGCATAGCACAACTGCTAATACATACAAATCTAGTTAGAGAGTGTAACAATATCCTGCAGCATTAAAAGATCTTAATCACATTTACTGTAAGCATAATATAATTACATTTTGGTCCAGACCCTACAAAAATATTTTGCCTGACTCCCACAGAGGCCAAAAGAACTTTTGTCCTGGACTTCAGTGGGAAAAAGTCCAATATAATGTAAAAAATCTCCCACCATACATACTTTACAATAAAGTACTGCACATGGTAGCTTTTATCCCAGGTTTCAAGGTAGTAAAACACTATTACAACATGTCTGGCATTTCACAGATGAAGGAATTAATATTTTATTACATGTATAAACATATTCTTAAAAGCAACTGGGGTGTAAAATCTCTGGCAGAAAAAACTTCAAGGTGCTAAAATTCTTCACCCCAGCACTTCTGCCATAAAAGAGGCATTAAAATAATTTTGAAGGGGTGACTAAAAACTACAAAAAGTTAAGCATGGTTCCAATAATCGCCTGAGCCCCTCCTCACCTCACAGTGCTCAAACTGAGCACGGTACCAATTACTGCTGCTGTGTTTTAGCAAAGATGTATTTGTGAGTCAATTAACTTGAGATTCAAATAAGGAATTGTTGCAGAAGCAGGTGGGAGAAGCGTTCACAGTGAATTGCTGCCTCTTACACTGGCTTTCCCCACGCTGATGTAGGTCAAGTCTTAATTCTGTAATTAAGCAGATCCCTTCAGACAGGTCCTGAACTGAAACCAAAACACAAAAGCTTGTTTTTCCCATTAGCACAGGACTTCATGAGTCTGGGTACACCTATTAGTTTCTGGCCTCGGTACATCTATTCTTTCAATTTTTCTTTTTCTTGTTTTCATAGCAGTATGACAAAAAAGAACCCAAACAGCCTACACTGAAATCAGAGGATTTAGCCTCACAGTTATGTGAAAAGAACAATTACAGTTATTTCTGTAATAACTACTACCCTAAATGCTAATTGTCTTTTGCTGGAGATTGACCGGAACCAGGCTGGACCCACTGTGAATAATTTAAGTACAAAACCATCCCAGAAGCAGAGGGAATTTACCTGTTTATCTATACACCTGAACTGCCAGGACCATGAGGTGTTGTAGAGGAAAGGCCTCAGGTCAAATCGGTTGTCGTCTGGACTGTAGTTTTCAGCGTGGTAGGAAGGAGTGAGGGTGGTCATTTTGTGCCTGTTGACTGAATACATCCTGAAGAAATGCTTAACCTTGGATGCCACCTGGTGTACAAAGAATATAGCTTTTAATCAGATGAAGTTTCTTGGTATTTTAATTTAAAAATTTAGAGGAGAACGGTATTTTGGAGATTGTTTTCTACCTTTACACATCCTAGATTTTCTTTCAAAGCAAGAGCCATTTTTTGTCTCAGAACACATAACCAAAGGCTTCAAGAGTAGTTGGTCATCTGTATTTCAGAGAACAATTTTCCCCCTGAGGTATAGTTCTGAAGTAACTGTTTTCAAATTACCCAATTACTGTTTTAACAATTTGCAACACAAGACAACAGGCTCCATTTAAGAGATGCAGACAGGCTTTTCCAGCATATTCTGCTGTAGCTGTAGAATCATCTCTAAACACAAAATAATGAAACTAATCCTTTCAGTTAAAAGGAATCCAAACTTTCTCCAAACATACTCTATTTTGGCACAAACATTAAACTATTTGCTATTTTTTTCCTCTTTGGTATCTTACCTCTCTTGGAGTACAAATTTCCTTCCACATACTAATCAGCTTACAGAACATACTGTATGGTCCAGCCTTTGCAATTTTCCTTAATTTCCCATAGACTGAGAGCTCTGCATATGTCATCCCCATATCTGTCTGAAAACACACACACAGAAAGTCACCGAAAATCTTAACTATGCAAATTTTAATTAATACTTTCATGGAGCAATTACAATAACCCAGTTAAATCAAAGGAACACCAAAACGAAATTGTCAATATCAAAAAGACATAGTAATATTATGAACAGAAATAAAAAAACCCACTGGAATCTCTCCAAATTGGGAGATTGGAGCCCATAGAGGTAATTTTATCAGTCCTCTCTTTTCCAAAGGGATAGCAAAGAGAAGGATGTGGGAAGAAGAGGGCTTTGCCACCAGTCATTTTCATAGCAGTAAGGCCCTGACTTTCTTTTGACATTAAAAAAAACTTAAAACAAACTGAATTTTACAATACCCATCCTTCTAAGTGTCCAAAAATCTAAAATAATTCAAAAATGTTAATTTTCTGTTTTGGAAACTATTGTCAACACATATAGGGCAGGTGTGGGAAACTAATGCCTTGCTGGCAGCTGTAAGACTGTTTATAACACACTTGTCATTAAACATGGATACATGCAAGAGTAAACAACAGTTATTGGACAAAACCCAGATTCTGGGGTAAGGCTAACAAGATCATTTTAAAGGCACTGGCCATTACCTCATCAGTTTGAGCCACTTGTCCATCCACCAGGGGCTCCAATTCCGCAGTGGGTGGAGCTGACATGATACTGTAAGGGAGAGGGAAAAGGAAAACCTTGGATTCTATGCAGTCTTATGAGTGCTGGTGTGTTAAAACAGTGCTTCATCGCAAAAACAAAGCACCTGGCTCAGACAGTTCCTCCAGTGGAACTGACAAACACAGTCACTGAATCACTGCTCACCTTCTGAGGGCCGTGAGCTGGAAGTTTTCAATGCAATACTGAATGAAGTTCTTCAAATCAGTCTTGCTGATGCCACCAATGGGGTTGATATCAGCACTGGAGCAATCGTACTTGGTCAAGTAACCACGGAGACTGAGCAGGACAGGAAATTTTATCCAGCAACAGTAAATAATAATGTAACTGCAGCATAATATATAATCCTTGACACTATAGAGAATTTATACGTAGCATAAAGAAAGGCAAAAACAGACTGCAGATTGGTATAACATATTTATACCTAAAGGGCAAACACATTTAACTGCGACAGGGCTATCCTAAAGCCATGAAATTTCCAGATGATGATACTTTAAACAATCATAAAGCACTGCAGAACTGTCCATGCTGAGGCAATATGTTCAAAACAATTAAAATACTGCGCTGACCAATTAAAACAATAAATCTGGAAACACCCACAGAACCAGCACACAGTACTCCCACAGCTTTAAAGGTTACCACTCCCACAGTCTTACAGGAATTGCTTTAACCTTCAAATACTCAGCTCTAATAACAGTACTCCAGATTTTAAAGTCTGTTTTTCAGCTCAAAGTCCACATCTTAATTTCTAATACAGTAATTGAAAATACAACAAATTGAGAAGTTAGCCTAGTGAACGCACAGGTAAGCTCTACTGAAAACACCATTTTATGGGAAAGCTGTAGCAATACTTTGGCTAAACCTCTGAAAAACACAGAATTTCCCATTCAGGCTGATTCAACTATTTTCACTAATTTCACTGTTACTGGTGTATTCTTAGGTTGTTACCTCTTCTAAGTAATAATCTACACTGGGATTTGGTAGAGTTGCAAGGAAATGACAGTGTCCTGTTCCACTTGGGCTTGGATTCCTAATTTTCACCAACCTTTCATCTACATTGGCTGATCCCAGCACCAGCAGTCCCCCTGGCATCCCACGAGCCCACAGTGTCAGCTGAGCAAACAGGTAGGCAAGGACCATTCTTATTCTAGCCTGCAAAGCAAAATGAAAAGGAAAGCAAAATTAACATAGCAGAGTGCTTTCTCCCCAGTCACTTTTATTAATCAGTTGTCTAAACAAACTCATGAAGAACAAAATGTGGGCAAGGTAAGTGTAACTTCAAGAAGGACAGTCTTGTGGAGAAAATGCTGAACACACTCAGGATATCCAGGTTCAGTATCTGCTACTGCCACAGACTGAGGAAGTTTCTCCTGGTCTGAACTGCAAATTGAGGAGTTGTTTTCTACCTCCTACAAGCACTAACAAGGATCCATGGGGGATGAAGTATGCAGATAAACCATACCCTTTCATGGAGTAAATAAATCCCTCTAGTCTAATACATAACATTTGTAAAAAGTTCACTTTGCTTTTGTCCCCATTCTGAAACTCAGCTTTTTCTAAGGATGGCAGTAATACCAAACCAACCCAGGATCCAGACTCCAGCTCCAGCCACAACTGTGGGTGATATTAAGGAAATACCCACACTCCTCTGTGACTAAAGCGTCTCCCGTTACCAAAAAGCTGATAAAGGATTTAATGTTTGCTTCCAGAGCAAACAGTTGGATTTCTCCAGTAATAGAGGGAGAAAGATCAAGTCCTCAAATTAACAAAAACTATCAAATAGGATAACCAACACTTAGAACTAAAGCAGACTTGCTGGCTAGGTTGGAAAAACAAAAAAAACCAAACCACAACCCCCAGAACCAAAACAGTCTGACCTGATTCAGTCTACAGGGCACACACCTGCACATTCTGGAGTGCCAGGCTCTGTCTGCTGCTCCCTCCGTAGACAGAAAACTGGGGAGTTCGACCTGTCACCACACTGAAGATCCCCACAACAGCTTTCACAGCCACATCAATGTTCAGGTTGATGTGGTAGCTGAGAAGAATTCAAGCACAACTGACTCAACTAGCACAATCTGACTATATAAAATACCATTTAAAAATAAAAACAATCATATCTTAAAATTTTAAAAAATCCACCCATCAAATGAGGTTTTAAGACCACTAAAATCTCAGATCTGGTATGAAGAAGCTTAGGAAAGAATAACGCTTTTCAGAGTCTGTTTCCAAAATTCCATGTCCTTTGCCAAATGCTTCTAAGTTTGCCTCACCTTAACACTTAAGTAATAATATCTCTAACATTCCTACTTAACCCACCTCCTATTGCTCTCCTATTTCTTCCCATTTTCGAGCTTGAATGTTTTAGATGCAAGTCCTTGCCAGAACATGATTTTTTTTCCCCAGCACTTCTCAGCTCGTACCTGCCTATTTGCTCAGCCAGCAGTTTAGCCCTGTTGCAGGTATCCTGGGAGGAGTTCTCACTAGCCATGTAGCACGTGGTGAAGACACGCTTGCAGAACTCCCGAGGATCCTCAGGGATGTACGTCTCATCATTCACAATCCTGCGTGCATCAGCCAGCACATCTGCATCTGAGGACAGAGCAGAAGAAACAGAATAAGAGTGGAAATTATTGTGCTCCTCCTACCAAGGATATGCAAATATCTTGTACATCCCTTGTATTCCAATTAAGCTTTACAGTGTCCTTGACAAATAAGATGACTACATGTAACTCCCCAAAAATTTTTCATCCATCAAATAAAAGAATTACTGATTTTGCTCCTGATTTTGAGCATAGAAATATTAAATCTTCTTGATCTACTAAAAAATTTTCATAGAAAACATAATCCAGTATGTACAAAGACTTAGCTGAAATCATAAAGTCTGTTTAAAGCCAGTTTAAGAACTTCAACCATCCCTAACCATGCTTTGTAGTGCTGGTTTTATTAGAAGGGGAAAATTTTCAGAATAAACTGAAAACTACACCAGCCAATATTTGAACAATACTCTAGACAGAAACTAGTCTGAGTTCCACATCCAATTCTTAAACCCAAAACGAAAACTATTAAGCCAATTCAGAGAATCTGAATCTGGACACACATTTTTGCTGGAGTTTCTGAAGAGATACAAAGAACTCCATTAGAACAACAGGAAAAAGGTCTGCCATTAATAAGCTCTTGCAGCTACTGCACCCAGCTACTATTAGCTTGTCCACAACCATTAGTGAGTACGGCTGGCCAGACACACAGACCTACTTACTGCCATTCTTGACTGCCAGGCAAACCTGGTGACACATGGAATACACTATGCAAGCTGTAGCAGAGCTGTCAATTCCACCACTCAGAGGTAGGAGAAATCCTGCCTTGAAAACAGAGCAAGAAAGAGGTTCCACATAGCAAAATTAGAAAAAAAATATGCATTGTGCTACTCAGAAACACACTCCTGTAGAAGAGTGACAGGTGCCTTGTTCAAGTCTTTTTATATTCTGTTGGGGAAAAACAGAACAAACCACCCAGAGCAAATCCTCTTAAACTCTTATCAACTGGATAATCAAACAAGTGGTCAGTGTAAAACCCTTTGGCTAGAAAAAATTCCACTTGTCTTCACCCTCTAGTAAGACAGAAAAGCTAATAAAAAGGATTACATTTTTCATATACACTTTACTATTACACTGAATTACTACTTCATGTCACTCTGCTGCACTCAAGAAAGCACAATTCCTAAGGGAAGGGTGCACAGAGCATACTGAAGTCAGACTTGGAATACAATTTTTTAGTCTAAATGAGCTACTAATGAAAAACTCAAACTTTGCACCTTGGACTAACATCAGTTCGGGTTACCAGCAGCACAGGATAACAATTTGGATTGTCCCCGTGGCACAAAAGAAGCTGTGTATGCCAAGGGAAAAAAAACCCCAGTTGTTCTTACCTGTTTGCTACGCCTTAAATAGTCCCAGAGCCAACATGCAGGTCCAAGGCTGAAATTACAGAACATGATTGTTCTAAGAAGGTTAGGGAATAACACCTAAGCAAGTCAACATATTTACTGTTGTCTTCCAATGAGAGAAGACTACTTCTCTACTTAAATCCAAACAATATCTTATGTTTATCTCTTTCTTTGGTTTGTTGGAGTTTTGGTTGTTCTTTTTAAAATCAAAGTAATTTTAGAGCAACAGCTTCAGTGTTTGATTACCTGATCTCCTCCTCAGGACTGTGATGTTTCCACCGGATTGGCATACAAGTAGGAACAGCTACATCGTCAGGACATGACAGAGCAAAATTCACTTTTACCCTGGGATAAGGATTCACTTTACTTGCCTAAGCAATAGTACAGAAGAATTCAGAAGACACCAATTTTAACATAGCATATACCTATAAAACATCAGATCTATAAGATACTGTGAAAATCAAGACAACACAAATACTTTTTACATTCAGTAACTATTCAAACTTGGCACACTTTACAAACATAAAGAGTTCTTACCGCCAAGTTACGAGATGAAATCTCTGCTCTGTAACTTCGAACATCCTCCAGGTCCAGAGTGGCAACCAGCACCTCCTATGAAAAGGCTTTCAACATTAGATCACTCTACACAAACAGATAAACAATGCTTGGCAAAAGATTCGATTTCTTTTGCCATCAGCTGTGGCAAAGGAAAAGGCAAGAAACGTTACTAGGGAAAGAGATAGATGTGACACATAATGTGAGGAAACCTAGACGACAAATCTACTTTTTTTCTGAAATCAAAATGAAACCTTGTGTCTACAAAACTGGGTCATAATTAGAACATTGCAGTGTTTGCCCTTTCTTCCTTTAGATAAGGGAATCTATATTAACAGGGTCTCTCCTCCTCACGGTGATGGCATACAAAATGTTTTCATGAAGTTCTTCCACTGTGACAGTTCTTCCTTCCTCACAAAAGCAGGAGAGCTACTGTAGGTAATCTGACTAGGAAAACACTTGGATCTAGTTGAATAGCATAATTAAAATACATCCTTTTTAGTCTAGAGACATGGACCTAGAGTCTGGAATGTCTGGGAAGTGTTGAGCATAAATGTACTAGCAGCTATAGGGTGAATACATTACCACATCATCAAGTGAAAACTGGGATCCCTGTGCAACTGTTTCTCCATTCATGGAAATCATGGCACAGCCATCGTAATACAGACGATCACCATCACAGCCTTTCTGGTTTGCTAAAATATATATTCCACCATTCTGCCAGGGAAACATGCAGGGGAAATAAAAGAAAGCTATTCAGCATATAGCACCTGACAGGATGTTAAAAATCAAAATGTTATTTCTCTGTTCCTTCCCTTCTTACAAACTTCCTCTCCCTTTACATGGTAAATGATTTATGGCTGGGATTCTCTCTTGACGGGAGTCTCTATTAGTAGCAAGAGTCATTCCCTCAACCCAAACAGAGAGTGGCACTTCTAAATTGAAATTCTGAGTTCAAATTGAGGTTGGGAAAAGCAGGAAGGTGATGACAGAAGCTGTGTTCGGATATCAGAGGAGAGAGCAGATACTGTTATATATAAGCTAAGCATGTTAAATTACAATGACAAAGCAGCTTTTTCACAGCGTAATGTACACTCATTGCTTTATTTTTGTCCCCATCACTGTTAGATAGGATTACAGTCCAATTCCTTAATGTCTTCTCATTTTTAAAACAAACAGAACTTTCAAAGTAGAAAAGTGCACACCTTTGCTGTGGCAGAATTCACCAGATCCACCCGCGCGTGAGCCTTCCGCAGCACGTGGTGACTCCCGGAAGAGTTGGTGAAAATTTCCACACCATCAAGTCCCATCTCAATGTGAGGGCTGTCAAAGCAAAAGGCACAAAAATAAATCATTACTGTGCTGTGAAAACTGCAAATATCGTTAAAAATTACTGACAAACAGAAACATCTACGGCACTGTCAGTTTTCTACGTGCCTTAGCCCAAACAAGGACAGGGCTTTCAAAAATATCAGTTTTCTTGCATTGCACAACTCATCTGTCAAAGACCAGCAGTGGCTACAGAGGTCAGGAGGGCTTTTGCTCATTCTGTTCTAAATGAAATGCCTTCTACTCTATAGAAGGCCAGGTCTCAAAGAAAGAGAGAATAACATAATCTCGGTCAGAAAGGGCAACATGGATATACACTGCATGGTCAGCTGTCCCATTTTCCTTGTCTCTTAGTAAATCCAAAAATAGAACCACAAGGAGAAGATTTCTACTGGGTTTTTTTCTTTTTCCAATGTCATAAGAAAGAAATATGAAAAAAAAAAAATCACATCTTTGACACACCACACCTTCTGCAGTTACAAGGAAATTAATGTAACTGGGAGATTTGGAAAAACATCAGGAATGTGAGCACTAGAGTCATTTGTTTCCTTAGTTCACTCTTTTCATTCTGCTTCTTTTTGGTATTTCTCCCCTACCCTCTGTTTCGAACTGATTTAGCTTAACCACCTACATTTCTTCGCCATCCTGCACCTAGCTTAGTGAGGTTTTTCCCATTATGTATTTGTTGCTCCTAATTATATTTTATTTTACTGGCACTTTCTGAAAGATAAATTACATAGAAGAATAATAAGCACATCTTCTCGAACATTTATTTTGGGCAGCTCCAGGGTATGTTTTAGTTTACTTTTTATTTTCTCTTCTCCTTCACCTGTTTGGTGCCCAAAGTTCTTCACATATTTCTGCCCCTAGGCAGGTATCTTTGGTTGCTAGCACTGCATCCCCAAAAGGAACAGTTTCCTGAGAAAAAAAACAAGAACATTCTTACACACATGCAGTAGAACAAGCTATTCAATTCAAAAACTCAACTACAAATCTTAAGAAAATATAAAAATTGAGTGCTTACTTATGTGAAATTAGTGACACAATATCAATCACATTATACCTTCTTTCATTTTATACCAAGTCTGCATTAAAAAAAAAAAAAAGCTCTGAAATGCAAATTTCTGGACTGTTTGAAATTTTTTGGTTTAATTTCAGTAGTATTCAGATCCAGTGCTTTGCTTAACAACAGGAATTAAACAATCTACAAAACAGAAGCTGTCTGTTGCTAGGAATCACACTCATGCTTTAGTGGGAAATAACATAAATTTTAGATCCTTCTCAATTAACAAGGTTTAAATTATTTTTTAATTTAATTTTTTTTAACCTAAAAACACATACTCAATTCTAGTCTCAAGCACAGATAAACTCAGTACCAAAATTGTGCAAAATATGGCAATCAAGGTTCTGTATGTACAAATAACTGAGGCAGATTTAAAATTTACTTGCTTTGCTGCCACATACTAACATAAATAAGGTTAAATTAAATTCTCATTTAATGTAACTTAGAACCACCACTGAAACATGAATCTACAACGTGACTGGCAGCAGAATTTTGGGGACCACAGTTTTTAATTGCTAGATCTGGAAGATGCTAAAGTTAAAAAAAACAACTTACCTGTCCAGTCACTTCCTGAATTATCCTGGGTAGAAAATATTCCTCCACATGCCTAAATCAAGTTTATAGATTGTGAATACATCATTACATAAATCACAGCATAAAAAACTGGTTCTTGTCTCACTTTCTAATGTTGGTTAAATAAACTGTATTGAAGTTGTAGAGGGCTGTGAGTGTTTAAAAAATGAAAAAATACCTTTATATTTTCTGTGGAATTAATAGAAATCCCAACATTTTAAGATAGCAACATCTGTGCGTCAGAAAGGGAAGGTAAGAAGTGCTCCCTCCTGGCTAGAAACCAGACCTAACAAAGAACACACCATGCAAGTCAAATGCCAGATGGAAGTTTCTCTTTTTGCAGGATTGCTACATGAGCAATTCAGAAGTGACTGGGGCTCACAGGACGGACCAGGAATGCTTTACTGAGAGCCTCAAGTTGGAGGCATTCCCTGACTGCAGGATGAGTGCACAGCATCAGAGATGAGTGCCAGGTGTATTCTGCAGCACCATAAGGTAGGTAACTTTAATTCCCTGCAGTTGTTAAAGCTCTGACAGAGCTCATCCATTTCAATGTTTGCCAGTTCAGTACTGGGATGTGGCAATCCAGCAGATAAACACAGCCCCGTCCAGTCCTGAGCTGGGTGTTCTTAGAAAGCAGACACCAGGAAAATGACACTTTACACTGGTTGTAGGATCAAGCAGCCCCACTCTTTCTTCCAGCTCAGCAACTCAGAGTTTGACTGCTCAGTAAGCTTCCTAACCAAGCTTGAACCACGTAGCTTGGCTGACTCTGTCTTGCTGCTCTCCCTCTAGCAGCCAGTGATGATTTGCTGTAGATATTTCAACCCTGCTGCTGTGGCTGCAAACAGCAAGCTGTGTTTTTTAACACAATTTTAACAGTTGCCAGCATACCTTGCTTTGCTCCATGGGGTGAACCATCTAAGTTCTCTGTAGTTTCCTCCATTTGCCAGTGATATTTTTGGTCTGATCAGAAGAATCTTCCTTAAATCATAAAACAAAACAGAAAAGCTGAGTTAAGACATGATGTACAGCCAAACAAGGCTATATATGAATACTGATTAACTCCTTTTTATCTTTTATAATGTAAAATTTTTAAAGTTTCTGTTTGCAGACTCAAGGGGTTTTTCTGAACTCCTTCAGAAAGCAGTGGGAATTCAGTTTCTACAAATTCAGAAAAAAAAAAGTAGATAATGAAAAACCCTAGTTGTCTCTCTCAAAATTTAGCAAATAGGAAGATAAATCCACCGCTCCACATAGCACTCAAGAATCTTGCGTGAAGGCCAAACTGGTGTCTGAAAAGATAATGTGTTACTTCACAAAATGCATCAAGAACTACTTACTTATTTAAAAAGATCACTCGACAATTGTAACGAACATTCCTGTGCAGAACAGGCCTGTGAAAAAAAGAAGAAAAATTAGCAGTGACTATACTCACTACATGAAATTATAAAAAGCTACAGAATCTACTTTACTGCATAAAAACGAATTGTAAGACCTCACTAGAGAGAATCAAGCAAAACAATATATCAAGTTTTAGCTTCTAACTTTTTAGTTAAAGTAGTTGTTTGAAAAAATAGGAGTTACTGACTGTGCTGTCAGTCTCAGATATATCAACTAGCACCTGGGCCTTAGGAACATGAGCAGACCAGAAGATTCTCCATGGCTGGGCCAGGTTATTTAATCAAACATGACCTCCTGTGATACTGCCAACCCAGTTCAAAACCAAACTGGCTTTACACATTTGTATCAATACTAACACGTTAATTTTACAGACATAATTTACCACCCTTCCCTGTCAGCATCAGACTTACAATGGCTTCAGTGATTTTCACACATACTTACGTAGCATTAAGATGGCTGTCAGTCAAAGCAGCCCCCCCACTCCTACAAGACAGTCAATTTTTAAAGCCCTTTGAGTTACACCTCACACAAAGTCTGACCTGTGCCAGTAGAGCCCAGCCATTAAGGTCTCAAATATATAACTGTAATTATCCTATTTCTCTCCTGAAGGGCTCAGCCACCAGCAATCTTTGAAAGAATTATCTTTCAGAAAGCGTTCTGCATGTTGCAGTCCTGGTCATGGTAATTAAAAGGGGGAAAGTGGTGCAGTTACTAAGATATGTTTGAAAGTTTGGTGCACAGCCCTTGTTATCCAGAGCATGGCACAAGCAGCATTCCCTAAGGACTTACCCCTTTAGCGCAGGTACACAAAAAATAAACTTACATTCCCACATCACAGATAATATCTTGAGTAGCTGGAGACTCCAAGAGCTTTTCCAGAACTTGAAACGAATGCAAGAGTGTGTCTGACTCATAATAGTGATCTGAGCAGCCGTAACCACTGCGTATAAAAACAAGGAGAAATCAAAATTCAGCCAGATCAGCACTAGAGCCAAAGAACCAAAACTACTTCAGACAGGGAACATTTCACCCACACGGGTAACTTATACAGAAAATGAAGAAGCATCGCTGTCAACATCATCCCTATTTAGAGCATTTAAAGCTCTGCAGCGTTTTCTATCACCCCATGCGAGTGATAGGACAGCAGCCTGGGCCCAGAGGCAGAAATCAAAGCACTATAGTTTCCCTGAAGGAAAACTCATTGAAATAGGTCAAAAATTATCGCTACCAGTCAGGTTTCCAAGACAAGAGACCCAATCCTGTGCTCACAACTACAGTGCTCTTCTTTGCACCGACAGCCGCATGCTCTAAGTACGGCTTTGGGCACTGCAGCACCACGGGGCTGATGCTCTTCCTGACTGTTCTTCCACAACTGGAATCGCACCAAATCCAGAACAAGCAAAGCGCCCTTACCAGATTTCGAGCTCTGGACCAAGCCGGTACCGGGCTCCTTTGCTCTTGGCGATGTCGATACCTGGAAGAGTGTTGGGAGCGCAGTGCGTGAAACAGGCACGGGCTGCGCTGCTGCGCCCGTGGGAGGGAGGGAAGGAAGGAGGCAGGGAGGGAAGGAGGGAGCGGGAGAGGCTTCCTGACGGCCAGGGGCAACCAGCCATCTCGGCACTCACTTCTGATAATCCTCTCCAGGTTGCCCTCAAAGTCCAGCGCCCACTGGTTGAGGGCGCAGGTGGCCACGGTCACTGCCCGGCCCATGGCGGCCCCACCGCCTTCCCCGCTGCTTCCGGGGCGGTGCCAGGCCAGGGCTGCCGGTCCCTCCTCCCGGCCCCTCCTCCGGCCCCGGCAGCAGCACCTGCACCGTCAGCGCTTCAAGAACCGGCTCCATCCAGACCCGCTATCCACCCCCGGTGTGGCTCCTGCGGCGCCGTGTGGTATTGCACACTCTCAGGCGGTTTTCGCAGTTTTATCTCCCCAGAGCCCTGAATAACGGGAATGCAGCCTTAGCCCGCTTCTTAGCCCTACAGCTTTTTTAAAGAGGTGTCCTTCAATAACGAGTTCAGAGTGTGAGTGCTGACGCTAACTGGATCAGGGTGCAATGTTCTGCAGGTTGTTCACATTTCAGCATCATCCCGGCAGCTCTCAGGGTGCTAACCTCAGAGAGGGTGACTTCTTCAAAGTTCAATCTCCTCTCTTATGTCCCGCATCATATACTTGGCTGCCGTAAGCCGCCTTACACACAGGATTCTAACTTCTTTCTGTACTAGAATCAGAATCATTTAGGTTGGAAAAGACCTGTAGGAGCACTGAGTCCAACCACTAACACAGCACTGCCAAGTCCACCACTAAAGCATGTCCCCAAGCACCACATCTACTCTCTACACGGCTTTTACCTCCAGCAGTGGTGACTCCACCTCTGCCCTGGACAGTCTGTTCCAATGCCTGGCAACGCTTCCCATGAAGAAACTTTTTAATATCCCATCTAAACCAGCCTTGGCATAACTTAAGGCCATTTCCTCTTTTCCTGTCGCTTGTCACTTGGGGGAAGAGCCTACAGACTACAGCCTCCTTTCAGGGAGTTGTATAATGTAAGAAGATCCCCCCCTTGAGCCTCCTTTTCTCCAGGCTGAGGGCCTCCCCCACAACCGCTCCCTCTGCTGCTCCTTGTGCTCCAGAACCTGCCTCAGATCCATTCCATTCTCTGGACATGC
>VZTD01002914.1:0-22823 GCA_013397725.1 Rhagologus leucostigma
CTCCTAAAAACCCCCAACAGTAGGGGAAAATATTCATTTTTAACTTAAAAAGTAGTTGTGGAAAGGAACATTTTCCACAAAAAAATATTTTCAAAGTCACCCAAAGATCTCTTTCCAAAAAGAGTCTTAACTTGGAATTCACGATGTTCAATTGCCCCAGCTCAGCCATGTTTCCCGAGGTGTGAAGATTTCTGATCTGATGGCTCCAAACAGGAAGAAAGGAAGCTTTGGGAATCCTATTAACCCCAGCTTTGAATAGCTTCAGTAGCAAGGTTATTTCAGAACTGCAGACCCTGGATGCCCTGCAACATCCTTTGCCTGCTGCACAGAGACTCACCAGCATGTTTAGAGCAGAGGTCTAAATTTAAAAAGGAAAAACCAAATGAAAACAAAGCAAAACAAAAAAGGTGAGCTAGTGGTCTTTCCTTCCTTATCTGGTTGTTAGAATGGAGTAAACTGTGATCAGGATTGTTTATGTAAACTCGTTTTAGTTTCCTGGCCTTACATCCAGAAACATGAATGACTATGAAGTGGCTCCTAATCAGTCACTAAGCAAGGTTTATTAATAGACAAACTGTGGGAAAGGTAAACTTTAGAAAAGGTAAGTACCTGAGAAAGAAGGGCAGCTAGCAAATAGAAAAAAAAATCCAATTTCCTAATGAAGTAACAAGTTAGTCACTTAAATGCACTAAATTGATTTTTCTTTCCCCCTGAAATTGTGCAGTTTTTTCTGGCATACATAATAAAGGCATGAAAGAGTATTTCAGTTTGGTTTTATCTTTTTTTTTTCCCATGCAGATTATGTTTCCTCTGTAGTTTTCAACCTGACTTATTAAGTGGTTGACCTAAATATTAACAATGATGCTTTCCCTTCAGAACTTTGTGAATTACTGGACAATTCCTGTGTGTATGGGATACATCTATGTGTAGCGCTTTCCCAAAATGAAAGATATCGTATCTGAAGCACTTGAGTGGTTTGAGTTGTGTTTGCACAGGCAAGCACACACAGGCATGAAGTCTCTGCCTCCACACTGCACTGGTCTGAGAAGATCCATAGGGTTGTGTTTTTGTTGTGTCAGCAGAACTTTATCACAGCTGGCTCCCAGACAGGCTGCTGATACTTATTTTGGCATCTCTACTTAGAACGGCAGTGGACAGTGTAAATAGGGTATGAATTCCCAAGACCTGTCAAAACTGAGATTTAAACTCATAGCCAGTTGAATCTTAAAGACATCTTTCCCTTTAAACATCTCTCCAGGCTTTTTTTTTTGAATCCTGTCTTTATAGGGTACTGAATTTCTACCTCTAAAATCTTTACAAAGGTAAATAAAACAAGTTTGTAATGCAAAAATTTTTCAGATAAACTCCTTTCTGTCTTTCTCACTTGTAAATGAGAAAGATGACAAAAATTGCCATCTGCCCCATAAAGCTGCGGTCTGGGCAAGCTATGTGCTTTTGACACAGAGGAAGCGTGGAAGTAATAAGACAAAAGTACTTCTTTTTACTTTTGATATTCTGTTTACCAACATACACTTCCTCCTCAAAATCTTTTCTAATTTGAGAAAGGAAGGACAGCAAATGTGAGTGTACTTGAAATAAAAGCTTCTCATTGCACACCTAAAGTAAGTGTGAATGTACACAAGGTTTGTTAGCTTGCAGCAGAGAGGGAATGTTTGGAAATAACCACTCAAGATGGCGCATATATTTTGGTTTGCATTTTGCCTCCCTGTTCATGTTCAAATGTGGACATTATAATGGGTATTTTCCTTCACTATTGCCAATGAGAACACGGTCAGTTGGGCACTATGTTTTCCAGAACCAGCTGTTCTTTTTTGAAAATAGGTGTTTTCTCCCTCTTCTATGCACACTGGAGTGAGCTCTGAAACACACTGGCTTGCCCACCTGCCACCGCACCCCAAAAATCGCTGTGCCTAAGTGTATGAAGGACCAGTGCTGCAGAATTAGTAATTGTTAGATCCATCAGTCAAGGATAAGGCATGAGGTAAGGTCAAGTGGTTCATGCAGCTTGAATCTACCCTTACAGCTAAAAGCAGGTCTGAGGTAATCTTGTGTGCACGGCTGTAGAAGCCACTCAAGGACACAGTCATTTAACCCTTCAAAATATAGACTGTATAAAGAAAATACCTGCTAAAATTAGAAAATCTACTCAGAAATATTCAGTCCATGAACAAAGAGTCATATTTTCCCACTTCCTAGTAAACAAGGAGAATTAATTGCAAATTACAGCTTTTCTTCACTGTTCTGTTAAAGGAGGCATTAGCCTGGTTATCCCCTGCCATCAGCTCCCAGGGCTTCTTCCCACATACATCCCCTCCCAGTAATCCACTTCTCCATGGTTTTCTGCTGGTGCCAGTCCAGTGCAGATGGCAGATGCCTGTGCAAATGCTATCAGCTGTACCAGTAACCCTTCCCGTGTTGCTCCAACCCTCTCAGGCCTCCAGTTTCCCCCACCATCTTGGAAACGAGCATTCTTCTCTCACCCCTCTACAGGGGAGAGGGTGATCTGCACACAGGTGTTTCCACATGCTTTCAGTTGCAGGGCCTCCACCACTGTTCCATCATGTGAGTCATCACCAGAGCTCCTCCAGCCCCCGGGTTCTGCCTTCCCTATGGCTATGTAGTAACTTAGGTGTTTTGCTGAGAAAATGGAATTACTACTCTTGAAGTTTCTAACAGGCCCACCATCGATTATACGATGAGTGTTGAGGCTAACACTGACACTCCACAGTACTTAAAGGTAATGCATGTCCCTTTCAGGAACAGATTTTCCCTATTCCTACCAGCTGTTAACAAATATTTGCTGCAGATTGTTCAACCAGTAGAAGAGAAAGACTCCTGCCACCCTTTTTAAATAAGGCTTTAGTGCAAGAGGCACATTAGAGAAATACCTTCTTTGTAGGATAAAAACTGTTATTAGATAATTATAATATATATAATATAATATAATATAATTAATTATATTATTATATAGTGCTCTGCAGAAAAACTGTTTGAGGGAGTCACCATTCGCAGTATTTGGTGTTACATCATGGTTGGGTCAGTGACCTTTTCAACTTGGCTGGGAATTCACTGGGAAACAGCTGTGGTGTTTTTTCTCTTGAAATGCAAAGAGGAAATTCCTTGCCTTAATGTCTAGCATTGTTAGCATCACTGCAGTAAACTTCTGGGGGATTTTGTAGAACACTTGGTGTTGTTTTTTAACTGTGAAATGCTGATTTGTTTGTCATTTATAGGGGTTACCCCAGGGTGAGCCAACACAATTTAGTCTTGAGTCACTTTGGTCCTTGTGCCTATAAAAATGTTGCAGACCTTTAAAACTGCAGTGGGAAACAGATTACCCAGAGACATATTTTACTCTCAGATGCTAAAGAGGTTTGAGCAGAGGCAACTGATCGCAGTATTTGGATACTGCAATTTTTCTGTTCTCATGCTAACTCTGATAAAACAGGTGCTAATGTCAATCACTGACATACCAGGGAAATATCTACTGTTTTCCAGGTTAAAAAGTTAGGAGTATATGCCAGAGTGGATGGTCAAAATGTGAAATGGAAGAAATGTGATATAGAGGTGACGTTTCCAGAGTGAGACTGAAGACATCCAGAGATTTAAAGGAATTAAGGAATGCATGATGTAACTTAACTTCTAGCAGTAATGTTTGAAATGGGTAGATTATCATAATGTTCAGTGATAAGCAACTTAGCTCTGATGAAGTCAAAATCTTTTTAGAATTTCCTCCAAGGGCAGAAATAGCTTATGACAGGTAATTTGAAAAATCCTCACCAAGATTTCACTGAAATCAGTGATTATCCTATGGACCTGAATGGCAATGAATATTTTATTTGTTACATGGAATGAAAAGATCAGGTCTGTGTTGCTTTTAACCATGCCCATGCAGAGACTTTCTCCTTATATACCCTTGTTGCCATATGGCCTGTGGAATACCCACTTGCAATAGTGCCTGAACTCTTGAGAGACAGAGGCAGAGGTGAGTGACAACATCCAGAAAGCCTGGAGAGGAGCTGAGGGTTGTGGAGCAGTGCTGGGAAATGGAGCTTGCTTTGGGATTGCCTCCCCACTTAACTTTCTAGGTTAGGTGAGTGAGCTGCAGGACGGACTGGTTACACTGGGAGGGACAAAGCGATTTTATCACTTCACATTTAGGTGAAGCTAAATCAAGGAAATTCATAGAAACTCCAGCTGTGTGCATCAGAGGGGAGGAAGCCCAGCTGGACCTGTAACATGCAAGCTATCTGTTGCTTCCATTCCTCTCTCACTACTCAGCTCCTTGCGTATCTCCACATGTGGCCTTGTCTCTCGTTTCTGCATCTCTGCCACTGGTCTCTCAGTTTCTGCGCATGCACAATTCCTCGTTGCAATATAAAACCTCAGTCTCTTTGTACTAAATACTGCCACATGCACATTAATCCTGTGACTTCGTAGCTGTGAAAATGACATCTTTCCCATCAATCCTGTGAGAGGTTGTTTACAGGCCCCACAGTCTTTCTCTTGCTGGAGGACTAAGACCTTCCCTCCTGTTTTGAGGAACCGAGCAGGAAACTTCTCATCCTCATGAGAAAACTAGCACCAGAGTCTAAAACTCCATGGGAGGAAGCAAGATAGGGTTTGTCAATGTATCAGAATTGCTTAATTTGTGTTGACTGTTCTTTCTCTTACAGTATTCCTTCAGGAAGAAGGCTGTCACACTATGTTACTTTGTCTGCAGCACTCTATGGGGTGCTTCTGCTAATTCAGGCAATTTCAAAGGAACTGTGAAATAGGGATAAAAATTCTGTTTTTCAAGGAAAAAAAAAGCCTCACTAGGAATGATTCTAGAAAACAAGTGACACAATAAGGAGATAAGGCTTGTAAATGACTCAGACATAAACAAGATAGTCCGAGTGAGACAAGTCTGTGAGGAACTTCTGCTGGAGTAAAGCAAGCTAGGTGGTTTGGTGGTAGATTAAATTCCTTTGAGAGAAAGGCAAATTGATGCAAGTTGGAAGCAAAAATCAGAATGACATATTGCTTGGCTCTAAATTAATCACAACCATGTAACAAGAAAATGTGTCACAACAGACATCTTAGCCAAACCATATGCGCTGAGAGCAGCAAAAGTGTTGACAAAATGATAGAAAGTAGGATGAAAAAGATAGAAAACAATATTGAAAATAATATAATATAATTATACAAGCCAGTGACATGTCCTCTCTGTTCCTTCCAGGTCAACCAGCTTGAAAATAATACTATAGAAATACTAAGGGTCCAGGGAAATACATGAAAAAAATGGTTAGAGGAATGGAAATGTGGTGCGAGCTTTTTATGTAAGGAAAGTGTGGAAAGTGTAGAGATGGTTAGATTAGAGAGGAAAAAGAAGTGACAGCATGACAGAAGTGTACAAAATAATTATTTCTGTAAGGAAGATTGCCTTCCACACAAAACAAAAGCATTGGGACATGAAACTGAACAACAAGACATTTACAAGCAATAAAACTATCCCATTTATATAATGTTTAATGGGTGAGTTAGACATCTACATGAGCAATGGGAACAGAAAGATTTTGTTGGAAAAGAAAAGAAATAGGAAAGGACTTACATCTATGTGATTTGAGTCAATTCAAAATTATAGTGTTAAGGAGCATTTTACCCCTATGGGCAGGTAATACTATCACTATCCTTTTTGAACAATTTTTCTGAGAAGAATTTGGGCAAACTTTAAAGCAGGGTACTGTGATCAATAGCTCACATCTGATCTCACACTGAAAGCCAGGTGTGTTCTGGCTTTGTGCTGTGGTAGGGGTTAGCAAGACCTGCACCATATGTAACCAACATAACTAAGGCACTGGAAGGAGCTGAGGTACCAAGACGCCATATCTGAGGTTCCCATGGCACAAACACTTGTGGATGTCATAGTGAGACCAGTGCTGTCTAGGGTCTTTGGTCTCAATGTGCCTGTCCTGTTCGGCATAATTCTTGATAGGATATCCACGCAGCATAGGCAATAGCTTTAGTCTCCAAGGTTTTCAGCTCTGCGGTGGCCCGTGATTCAACAAGGGATCCAAAAACTTGGAGAAGGGGAGCCACATCTGGAAAAGCCAGACACATGGTAGCCTTATCTAGACTTGACTGCATAGAGAGTTGTGTGGGTGAAGTACTCTACTGAGAGCAGACATCTGTGGAGATGCATCCACAGAGTTTTCTAAGTGAGTAAGGACAAAAATTTCTAGCAGATGTAGGGCAACAAGTAATTGTTCAGGATCACTTTACCGTGTCTGACATTGTAATATAAACTACACACATTTATTTATATTAAAAACATAAAAGTATTTCTTGATGACGTGCTGGTGGAGTAATTTTATTCAATAATTAGAGATGATGGCTATCTTTTTTCTTGCTCCAGACAGGAAGTTAAACAGTTGCTTGTCAGTCTCATCATCTCCTTTTCTAGGTACAGCTATATGTTAGCTGGAACTACTTGGAATTTTTTCCCCAGCAAAATGATATTTTGGAAAATGTTTCCATAAAACTTCTGTGTGAAACATGCTAAACTATAAGCTTTCTACCTTGGTTCTCCAGGGCATTGCTGTTGTCTAAAGGAGAATAAATCCAACCCCTTGGCCTGACTGAGATGTAGCATTTCATTCTAATTTCAACTCAAATTAGTGAGTATTTCATGTGTTCCCAATAGCCAGCTGTTGCACATAATGCCTATGCTCAGAGTAGGCAGTTTCACTGT
Organism: Rhagologus leucostigma; assembly: GCA_013397725.1. NCBI lineage: Eukaryota > Metazoa > Chordata > Aves > Passeriformes > Rhagologus > Rhagologus leucostigma. The sequence continues at coordinate 6,755 of VZTD01002914.1, forward strand.
CACTTCAGCATGGAAATCGTATTTCAAAAATAGTAAGTTTTGCCAAAGAAATGAAACAATATTTCTATGGGCACTATGGACTGCTATCTGTCACAATTTATTGCATGGCTTAATAACAATATTGCACTTCGTCTTGTCTGGTCTGCTCAAATTGTCACCTTGCAGAAATGTTTTCTCAAAGGTCAGCCTTTCACAAGAGAAACTTGTGAGGCACTTGTTCAGCCTTGTGGACAAGCAAGCCCAGAGATGCCTGCATATGTAGTGGTGATGCAGCTGCTGAATTTGTGAGCATTCATAAAACAGCTGAGATTAGAAAGGACCCTTGGAGATCATGTAGTACAACCCCAGTACTAAAACAGGGCCATTGAGAGCAGGTTGCCCAGGACCATGACAAGAATTTTTAGCAGAGCCTGTTGTGATAGGACAAAGGGTAATTCTTTAAGAGGGCAGGATTAGATAAGACGGAAGGAAGAAAACTTCTGCAATAAGGATGGTGGAAGACAGGAAAGGCTTCCCATTGGTGCCCATACCTGGAAACATTCAAGGTCAGGATGGATGGGGCTCTGAGCAACCTGATCTAGTTGAGAATGTCCGGCTCATTGCAGGAGCTTGGACTACTTGAGCCTTAAATGTGCATTTCAACTCAACCCATTCTATGATTCTAAGTCAAGTTTTGAACATCTTCAAGGATGGAAAACTGTGCCAGTGTTTGATGACCTTAGAGTAATAGCTGGGTTTTTTTCTCTTATAATAGAATTTTCTGCCTCTTGGCTTCTCACTGGGCACCACCGATAAGAGTCTGGCCCCATCTCCTTTACTCCCCTCATCAGATGACTACTGATAGTGATAAGGCACCTACTGAGCTTTTTCTTCTCCAGGCTGAACAATCCTAGCTCTCCCAGGCTCCTTTTGTATATCAGATACTCCAGTCCCTTAGCCACCTGGGTGACCTTTTGCTGAACTTGCTTCAGCAGCTCCATGTATCTCTGATCCTAGGGAGCCCAGAACCCAACACAGTTCTCCAGGTACGTCTCAGCAGTGTTGAGTAGCAGGGAAGGGTTGCATCCCTCAACCTGGTCACAATCATTCTCCTAATGCAGGCCAGCATGCTGCTGGTCTTTTTATGCTACAAGGATGCATTGGTGGCTAGTAGGCAACATATGGTCCCCAAGAATTCCCAGGGTCTTTTCTGCACAGCCGCCTTCCAGCCGGCCAGCCCCCAGCATGTACCAGTACTTGGAACTATTCTTCCTTAGGTGCAGGATTGAGACTTCTCCCTGATGAACTTCATGAGGTTCCTGTTTGTCCATTTTCGCAGCCTGTCAAGGTTCCTCCAGATGGTAGCACACCTCTCTGGTATATCAGCACTCCTTCCAGTATTCTTATAGCTGTACTGATGTCTAGTGCTTTTCACAAGTCCAGGGGACAAAGGTGAGGAAAGAAGAGTTTTCAGGGTCTGATCTGGAAGGCCAAGACAGGCCTCAGTACCCCATTGCCTAAATGTTAACATTTGAATTTGCAGGAGAAATCCTGGTGACAATGAAAGCTGAGGTGGTTTTACCGTTTCCTCCTATTAGGCCAGGCTTTTAGGTTTTCTTTTCAAACTGATGCTCCATTTTTGCTTTTGCCTCCTGTATCTTAAACTCCTTTTGTTTGCAGTTGGAGGGAGGAACTTCAATCTACAAGAAAAAGACACTGGGTAAAATCCTTTTATTAGGCACTCCTGGCTGTAGTACCGTTGTGCTCAATGACTTTCTTCTAGGACTCTGCTTAACCTTTATCATTTTCACGGAGGATCTGAAGAATTATTGTCATTCCCATTTATGTTTCCCACACATTTCTAATATGCAGGTGAACTGCTTAATTGGAAACACCTTCTGTCTCCTAACAAAGCAGACAAAGCAGAGAATTGCTGCAATAGTGCCCGCTTTAACAGATTCTTTAATGAATTTGATTAGATTGTAGTAGATGAATAACTTTCTGATAAAGCAGAGAGAGCACCAAATTGAAACTCTACTGTGTGAAATAGTCCTGAAAAATGTCTAGCTCTCTCCAGACTCCATTAGCTATCAGATAATCTGGGCAAAAGCTTTGTTTGAAATCAATAAGAGAGCTGGAGTTCTTACCTCTCTCTCTCTCTCCCTTTCTCTCTCTACACACACAAAGAACAAAGTTTAATAGATAGCATATGCTGTTAGCTGAGCCTTTGTTCCTGACCCAGCAGAGTCAACACACTGCCAAGTCTCACTCTGTTTCAGTGTGTCTCCCCATTTTTGGCTTGAGTTTCCTTCAATTTGAAGCAGTCTCATACAAAATTCTGAAGATTCACGGTACATTTAAATGGAAAATTTGAACCATCACTCAGAGATTGTATTTTTCAAATCTGACTCCTTTCAGTGACCAGAACTTGGCTGGTTTGCCTGCAGTCTGATAATGGTGGATGAGAGATGATTGAGCCTCCTCTCCGTCTTTATGCAAAACCCTAAGCAACTGGAAAGTAACAAGTCTCATGAAATTAATAAGTAAGATGTAGAATGACATGCTTTTGTTTCTTGTTGCTGTTTTTTGTGTTTAAAAAACACAGTTTTTTTAAAACAACATGTCAGTATTGAAGACATTAGACATGTTATCAAGCTTAGGTTATTAAAAAGGGGCCTACTCTGTGGTCTTAGAAGGGTCTTAGGTATGTAGATAGATATGGTGTCCCTCCCTCAATGGCTGGGTAATTCTTTAACCTGACCCCTTCCAGGCAAACTTCTCAGGTGAAAAATTCTCTGATTTTTCTGTGTTTGGCCTGCTACAATTTGTTATTCTCTGTCTTTCTTTTTGAAAAGCCTTTTCCTTTGATTCTCTCTGATTAATTGTTGAATTACACAGGCTTTTAGCTTTATGACTCTTACTAAAGGTCAGATTGATTAAGTCATCACGTATTGATAAATCTTCATGAAATACTGAGAAAATATGAAGGTTAAAGATTATAACCTGGGATGGGCTGGTCCTGGAAGTCCCACAGTATTCTTTATATTTCTTCAGTGCAGTCAAGAAACATTTCTGCCAGCTCAGTTTGCTGATGAGCGTTTTTTATATCAGATGTTTCCTACCTGGTGGTAAGCAGTGCTGCATGGTACAGGCTCTTTGTGAAGTCTATTCAAGACAGGCTGAGAAAGGTTTTGCCTTGATTCTGATTAACGGAATATATTTGAAAAGCCTCCAATAAACCTTTATCATTGTGAACTGTAGCTGGCATATCAAATAAGTGTGAACTTACACATAGGCATTTCTAATGGCTTAGGAAATGCCCTGCTAGAATAGAAAGACCTTGAAATGATGTTAAGGAAACACAGCTGACAGAAGCTGAGAAAAGAAGACCAATTCAAGGTTGGGATTGGCATCCCACCCCCAAGACATCACACTGCTCTGTAAAATATAACACATATGAGAGGCTTGAGTAAGGGAATCTTTGCTTACTTTTTGTGTCCTAGACTTCCACTCTCAGCATGCTCACTTTTATAAAACCTACAGTACAAGCTAGCCAAGTAAAAGTTACTAACTGTGCCAGTTACTGAGGACTGTATTCTGAAATCCTTATTTCAGCAGTGAACCTGCTTATGTATCCCCATGAACTGATGGGTTACATACACTAACTTGCAGCAGGCCCAAGTACTTCATGAGGCCTGTGACAGATCAGCTGAGCTTGATGGTCTCTATTAATTACGACAGCTCATAACCTCCTGAGCTGAGGTTCTCTCCAGTCTCTCAGAGGAAGGTCTTGGGGCACATAAGCCATTTCTCACTCTTCTTTCTGATTGGCCGTGGGTAACAGTACTCTCTCCTCTTTCATCCTCCCTTTGTACTTGCATTACACCACCTGCTTTGATTTCCCATAGGTGATAGGTCTGTGTACTTCATCAACACAGTGCAGTAGAAACTGCTGCTGCAGCTAATGAGTCTGCAGTGTGGATCACAGGGCAGCCTTGCATAAGGTGGTAGTTCCACACCAAAGAATAAAATAGTGATCCAAAGATAAGGCTGGGTTTTGCTGCGACTTCCTCCCTACCAGAACAGCATCAGACTTGTGGCAGCAGCACCAGTAGCCTCAGAAAGTCAAGTTTCTTTCTCTCCAGGAACCAGATCACCACCAGAATAAGATCCCTTTGTGTGTGAACCTATGTGGACTTGGTTTTGGGCGTCGTTTTTCCAGCAGAGCAAGAGTCGCACCTTTGGTTCTTGGTGGAGAGAGTCAAGGCACATGTTATTGTGGCATAAGAATGATTCATTGCCTTTGTGCCACAGTGAGCACGTGTGGGGAAACCTAATAAATATCCCCATTCAGCCGAGATAATGGAGAGAATTAGATTGGTTAGCACTTGGATCAGAGCTCATTAGCCTTGCATCTAACACTTGACAACCAGAGATGATATCAGAAAGGGGGTTTTCTCATGCCATTTTCTGCATGTGTTGCAGGGATTGTTCACGTGTAATGAGATCATATCTTAGTAAAGAATGAGAAATAGCGTTTTTGCCGGTTGTCAAAAGCCATCTGAACATAAAGTTTATTTAAACAAATTTTTTTGCTATGAGCTCATATTAAATCTCAGCGAATTTATCCCTCTCTAATTTAGTTACATGGTCATTACATGGAAAATCCACTTCAGATAAAGCAAAGCATTTTCATCCTCCAGTTACACAAGTATCAGGTCACAGCAATTACATGCAAATGTCAGATACCTACTATGCCACTGCAGTCTTAATATGTGCATGTTCTGCACAAATAATGAGCAGCTTATTCTGCACAACAATGTAGTGGATGTGACATTGCATCAATGGCATGAAGGAGGTGGACAAGCCTAGAAAATGAGCTGACACTCTACAAAGTCTTTGTCAGAGTGCTCCCATTCTGATAAACATCCCAAATGACTCCTTCCTCCCGGCTGACTTTCACAAGCAGCAAAAGAAACAGCACAACAGAGTATCCAATGTAAACCCCCTGCAGTGTGTTTGACGGTCTCCACCTCACTGATCTTCACTCTTTTTCTGCAGATTCCCAGCACACTCCGGTGAGAGGATGGAGTAAGTGAGCCACATCTGCTACAGCATTTTATTTATCAAGCCTTTCCTTTCCAGCCTTGCAGCCAAACCACTTACACACACCTAATCACTTTCCTTTTCAGCTACTGCAGTCTTCCTCACAGGACTTCTTTCTCCCTTTGCTGGTCCAGTGGGATGTTTCTGCCAAAGCCATCTTTCTTATTCTGGCTGTGGCAACTGCTTCTCTGGATGTTGGCCTGTTTTGCTAGTGATGTCTAAAGAGGTCTGATATACTAGTCTTGAAGATCTGCTCTGCAGCTCTTCTTGCTAAATCTAACTTTTTTTTCTCTACCCCTTTAGTTCCACTCAGTTATGCTGGCTACCTCCCTTGTTTCACAAAAGCATCCATCTCCTCTTTCTCTGTCCTCACCAAAGCTGCACCTACAACCATCTCCTTCTGGCACTTTTGGCAGTCAAGGCTGTGAATAAAACATATGAAAAGAGCCATCCATATGCTTTGCCATTGCTATTCTTGTTATTGTCACCTCTGTGATTTCTCTTTCCCATCTAGTCTGCCTGTCTGTGACCTTCACTTGCTGTATATATGCTAGACACATTCCTTTATCTGAGAACACAGACAATGTTCTCCAATCTGCTGCATTCACTGGCCAAAGACTCCCACAGGATAATTCTTTCCAATATTCTCCTAGGGGGCAGAACTCCAGCATTAGACAAGCAATTTGTTTATGGTGGGACTCAAAAAGATATGTGCAGGAGGTTCTTTTAAGCTATTGTATTAAAGTCATGTTAGCCAAAAAGCCAAAGAGAATGGTAAAACAGGCAAAATTAAAGAAAATCCACTGTTATAGCAGTGGATCAGAAAATATCTTCCTTTCTATCCATAGAAATTAATCTAGACTTTTTTTCTGGAGCAATTTTAAAAAGCAAATATGGGCAAATAAGTATTGCCATCTGGATCCACTATGTAAATATGACGAACTCCAGTAAAGATGGGTCTTTGACAGAAGGATTTGACAGTACAAATGCCAACTGACCGTTGTGAAACCAGTATGCTCACAATTCTATTGTTATTTGACTGCAGCCCTTTTTAGAAAAAAAGCACAAGCTGTGCCAGACAGAAAGTGAGGGAACACTGAGTGGCACTTTGCAGCCACAGTGAAAGCCAGTATTCTCAATATGCTGACCATAATCAAGGCCATCAGTCACTTCTCTAATGTATTCTTCCTGGCTCCAGCCACATCCATATTTACTGGATCAATCAAAATCTCCCTTTTGTTTCCTTTTTTCCCCTTCAGTAGCTTGAAGAAAACAAAACAAAAAAGCAGCCAAATTCTAATAATTTATAAGAGGAATTTTTATTCACTCCACATGATGAGATCACTCTGAGAGATCTGTTCTAGTCTCCTGGCTGAAGATCCTGAGGGATAGGTGGGCTTAGCCTCTTCGTAATTCAGTTCATTCGTTCATCACTGTAAAATGCATCCATTTCACCAGTTTTCTCTCTGTGTGTGTTTGTCTGTTGTAACAGAGGATGGGAATGTACACACCTGCACTAAGTGTGTGATCTGTCTCACCACCTTTAAGGTCAGTGTGTCTAATCCACAGGCCTGTCTAAAACTTGATACCGAAAAACAACCTAAGGAGATTAAGAGAACTCCAGAGCAAGAAAGGCTTGGAATCCTGTGTTTTAGTCACAGCACACATTCCAAGAAGGCCATCATCACACAAGGACTGAAGCTGAGTGGACATGCTGTAAAAACGATGTTGTGTGCTGGAAGGTGGACAGTCTCTCTCCCTAAACAGGAGAACAGACCTCCATGAGGAGGTGGCAATAACACAGCCTTTCCAGAATACTGCTTCTCTTTCCAACATCAGTCTTATACGAACTCAGGAAACCGCCTAGATCCTTATCTAAATAGACAACCACAAATTCCAAGTCTGTATCCTGCAGGACCACTGTCAGCACTGTTTTCCTGACCACTGTCACGGGGCCAGGTTTCCTGGAAGCATCATGAGCATGAATCTGAGCCCTTACCTGACCCACACATTATTAAGAGTTTCTAACATTTAAGGTGTTCTATTCACTACCCCAAAATATTTGCAGCAACATAAAAAATATATTGCTGTAGCATTTTTCATATGTAAACAGATATTTAAATACATCTCATCCTTTAATTATATATATTGAAACTAATTTTCCATTTCAGACCCTTTTCAAACCAGCCCTGCTACTCTATGTTGTCTCTTCCTAAGCCACCTTTTTTGGTACCTAATCATCTTCTGGGTGCTCTTAGGTAAGCTGCTCTTTCTTTGTCTGAATTTGCTTCTGCATGTCTAAGTTAGACAGATATTATTTACCAGATTCACTGTGCTTCTTTTTCTCAAAGCCCAGAAGAGATGCAAAGGGCTATGTAAAAACTAAATGCCACTGCCTTTACACAAGCTGTAGTGTTCAAATTCTGTCATCGGAGCTAATTTTTGAGGGACTATCAGAACAAAACCTAAACCATTTCAAATACCTTCAGATTATTTCTATTTTTGTGCAACACACTTTTTTTTCCCATTAGAAGCAAGTTCTAAAACAGAGCTAGCTATCTACGTGTTAGCAATTGGCAGGAGCTCAGCATTCCAATGTAAAGTGATCTTTTTTTTGTCTGCCAATAATGCAATATTAACAAATTTGTCTTGATATTTATCTGTTGTTATGTCTGTTGTTAGACTGTATGAAGAAAACAAAACTTGGAACATTGCAGCAACCATTGTTTTAAGATATCTGATATGGCACTGAAGACTTTCCTTCAGGGATTACCAGCTTCATGGCAATGCAGAATTATATAATGTAAGAAGCTGTTTTGCATGTTTTCCATCCCTGGCCATTTCAAAATGCGTCTTCTTTCATGGTCTCAAGAGCTCAAATTTGATTTCTGCTTATTGGAAACCCAGCTTTGTCATGTTATTTCTGGTAGGTTTAACATGAAATGAAGGACTAGCTGAACCAGCTGGGTAGAAATTCACATCATATCCAATATTTAAATTTTCACAGGAAGAGTATTTGGGGGTTGTCTTATAGTAGCACAGTATCGAGTTTCCACATATCAGTGCTGGACAAAAAGCATGAAGAATGTCATGGTTTGTCAAACCACATTCTTAGTGCTAAGAAAGACCCCAGAAGAGTTATGAACGGTCAGTTAGGTCTTAGGTTAGGCTAGAAGGAAGATGACTAAAATCAGCCATGAATTTTCACAGTCAAATGGAATTCAATTCATATGAGAAAATATCCTGCAATACTTTTCTCACTTTTATGTTAGATAACAAACTGTACTTTTTCTAAAAATGCAAACTAGCAATTATCAGCCAGATAACTGAGAGTCAGGATCTTATCCAAGATAACTAAAACCCAGGCTTAGTTGAAGGCAGTGGCTTTATAGAAAATTCTTGAACTAGGACTTCAGAGTTCGATGTTCTTCTGAAATATCCAATTCCCTTCCTCAAGAGTAACTACAGCTCTCTTTCTTGCCTTCTTATTTTACTGCCAAGCACTTGTTTGTGGCAGGATCCTGCATGGCTCACAAAAAACAATCAGAGTGACAAGAAAAGCACACAAAAGGAAAGGGTGACAGAGCATCAATTTATTAGTTACAACTGGATCAGATCAGTGGGCTGGAACTGAAAAGAAATGGTGATTTTTATCCAGATTGATGATTGTAGTATTGATGATCAGCAGAGACTTAGTAATCATTGTAACAGATGTGGCCTCCTCAATGCTGCACAAAGGAGACCTCCTGCCTAAGCAGGAATAGTAATTATTGCCCGTTTTTCAAAACCTCCAGCCTGCAATTGAGTTGTCACAGTCTCCCAGACACTGCTCCAGGCACTGCAGATGGTACCAGCTGACACACTTTGGGCACATCATTACGAGCATGAGTAAACCACATGATTTTAGCTACTTTCCTGATACCTAATGCATGACAGGGAGTCAAAGAGACATGCCTTTCAGGAGGAAATATGGGCTCCATGGAGCTGCAGTGTGATTGAGGAGAATGTTCAAGTGAGAACACATCTGAAAGAAATTGCTAGCATGCAGTACAGCAGGGAACAATTAGCTTCTGTAACAAAACACTTGTTTCCAGCCTGAAGTATCCAAATTGTTTTTATATGAGACCCAAGTCAATACTATGGAAGACCTTTTCTGTTTATTTTCAGTCCTTCATCTATTGGATTTGCTGAAGAACATTGCTTAAGTTGAGAGTGAATGCATTAACAAATACATCTAGCAGCCCATTACAAATTATTCGTGTGCCAGGGGAATAATAGGTTTGTGCAGCTGAGAAAAAGAAAACAATTGCAAATGTTCGCTTGGAATTTACAACACTTTCGGTTTAGATAATTCACTTTGAGGCAATTGGTTTCCTAAGTCTGAAGGTAACATAAATCACAGCTTGAAGCTCACTGCAAGTAAAATTTAGTCAGTCTGCTGAGAAATAGCAAATACAGTAAGTGTGATAGCGTACAGTCTTTGAAAACAACACCTTCAAAATAATTCATGGTAGTGAGAAATTAACACTTGGTGCTGAATGTCTGACAGCAGTCATGCAAGTCTGCGTGAAGACAAGCTGAAAGTAAGAAGGACTCCATGAAAGTATACTTCACCTTACTCTCTGTTCAGAAACTATTCGTAAACTATATCAAATCGAGTCATTTATTCACAATTGTTTACACTACTTCTGGGAAATTGTTCTGTTTTTATACAAACTTTGTATGAACAGTTGACTGTGAAAGAAATAAAGGATACCAAAATGTGAAAAATGCACTGTGCTACTTACTTACAATTACAATAGTTTGAAGAAATGATTGCTTGACAAAAGCATATGACCACTTCCGTTAACCCTGACTCCAGATCCTGACATCGCTGTGATACAGATAATGCGCAAATAAACCAGGTGCATGCATTTTGTAGTTTCTGTGAACTGAAGTATTCAAATGGAAGAAACAAACAAAGCTCTTACACCTGTACGTAACCTTAACTGATACTCAATTTCTTGCAACATTTTTGGTGTACAAAATTAGAAGTAATGCTTGTACCAGATGAGTTTTCAGAGGTTAAAAATAAAAGGAAAGTGAACTTGGAAAGGTGAGGACCTTGGCCAAGTCACTCATCACTTCTGTATGCTACTGCCTGCTTTCCCGGTTTATTCTGTGTTTTCACTCCTCTTTGGGTCAGTGTGACTAACAGACTCCCTTGATACCTCCATGCCATCTACATATGCAAATGAATGGCCTACTAGAATGTAATGAAAATTCAAGGAGACCTGTAAAAAGTACTATAAAAAACATTGTGTCATGTTTTACACTGTCTTTCATTCTAACTAATCTAATGTAAATTAAAAGAATTTCCTGTATATAAAATCTGTGTTGGATTACTTTATCAAACAAGTTGGTTAGAAAATGGATGGAAGTAGAAAATCCATATAATTGGTATAGATGTGAATTAGCCACTGTATTACTGAGAAAACAGAGAAAACCCTGAGATAGACAAAGCACCTCTATGATTAAATTTGACCCCTTTTTTTCACATACCGGCTTCAACCTTCAGATTCTGCTCTCCAGCTGGAGTGTAAGAGATCTCTGAGTCAAAGAATCTGCTCAGGACCAGGGTCCAAGTCTCCTGTCAGTCAGGAGTCCATGCCTTGGGCCACTGGGGACCTCACCTTTTCTGTTGCAATTATTCTGCTCTTTATAAAGAGCTGTTTGCTTACGTATAAATAGACTTATTTTGGTTGAGTGCTCTAACTGCTGCATCACTCATAGTGGGAGCTTCTTTCAGAACAGACATTCAAAGAACAGTTAAATGAAATGGCTTTTCTACTCTCACCATATTCTCATGAATTTTACTTCAGTGTATAACATACAGCACAATTTAGGTTACATCTAATTAAATCCTGGTATGTATATTCAGACTTCTTGACTTTTACATTAAAAATCTCAGATTAGATAAAATAACCTTATATGCTGGATGTATAGATCAACATAATGTCACAGTATTGTGTTACTGCTGTCTTCAGTTCCAAAACATACAGTTTAAGTAATTAAATCCTATAAGACAAGACAGATTTTACTCTGTAAGGGCTTGAAAAGTGTAGTGCCCTTGACATGAAATGCTTTGGTGAAAAAAAACCCCTCTTGGCCTTCTTTAAAAAAGAACAACATTGACCTTCCAAAGTCTGGGTTTCTACATCATCAACAAAGATTCTTAGTTGCACATTATTTCACAGTTTTAATGTTACATTCTCTTAAATTCGGAAAAAGATGCTCAGATGGCCACAGTAACATAAATACTTGACGGTTAGCTTTAGATTTCTGATTATTTTGAATTTCATATTTATGCATGGCAAGTTGTTCTCCATTTCTTCAGGTACAAGATATCCCTCAAAGGTGTTGGTTACACCTTGCTTAGAAATAGACTGCAGTCAACAGCAATGACCTTGCCATGAAGGAGCTGAGCATCTAGAGACATCAACGGCAATATTGCAGCTTTTGGGTTTGACCAAAGAGACTATCACACTATGATCCCTGGCTATTTTACACTCATTAGAGAACCCGCCATCTCAGGTCCTACTCAGTAATTCAATGTTTCAGATTTTCTGTTTGAGTTCAAACAATTAATTGTAATGGATGACCATTTCACTGTAAAGTGTTCTTTCAATGAGGCCAGAAAGTTGAAATTCAGATGAGAGTTTTCCACTTTTTAGTCACTATCTCAAAATGAGACTGAAATTTCCTGAAGAAATGAAACAGATCTTTGAAAATTTTTATAACTTCTTTTCATTGTTTTATGTCTTGGCACTTGCTGGTCATAAACAGAATTAGTTGTGGTATGAAATGGGCTGTATATTTTAAGGTTTATGGCACTGCTTCTGAATCTGAAGAAACATTTCCTGAATTCAGGTAACTTTTTCTTCCCTGTGTTGTAATCTGATCTGTCTTTAATCATATCATTTACAGGTTTACTGTGCCCGAAGCCGTTGCTGTTGTTTAACATCTCCCATTTGTTGACTCAAGCTTTGATGATTTTGGTTAAAAAGATCCAAATTATTTCAAATTCCAAGACTATTAAGATACTATTTTTTTGAAAACTACCACACTGGTTTGGGTGCTGTGTTATAAAGCTGAAAACCGGTATCTGAGCCACTTCAAAATTTTATTCACTGTCCATAGTGAAATCCAGATCTCATATTTTCCTACTTTGAGGTCTGATTCTACCAAAAAAAAAAAAAAAAAAAGTCAAACTAAAATCAGGTCTCTTCTCCTCATGTAGTGAGTCATACATAGATTAAAAAAAAATTCTCTTCAATCTTGCTGAATATGATATGCATTCATACTGATATGAAAGGAGGCTACCCAAGACCTCCATTGGAATTTGCAGTGGAAATTTTAGTTAGTCCAAAGTGAGTTACTCAAGCTGATAGCAGGGTTTTGTCTCAGTCAGTCAGTGAGACCCATAATGATCACAAGTTCCTAAATCTCAGGTTCCGGCTCCAGTAAAAAGTCCATTTCTTTCAAAATATGAAGAACAAAAAATGTTTCCTTACAGTTCATGTGGAAAAAATCTAGCACTTTTAATCCATATGTGTGCCTTTTTTGAATCCTACTATGTCCATCACTTTGAAAGACTTTGCTTTTTGGCAAATAGTTTATCCATGTCTGTATATCTGGATAATCCTATCTTTCCATTGGCCTAGGGGAGACGCTTTCCTGAACTACATACCTCTTCCTTCACACTGAGGTAAGACAATATGCTGAAATGCAGAATGATAAGTAATGGTATGTTTTTGTATGAAATGTGAATTTTAAGTTCTGTATTTTATTTTGTCAAGTAGCCTTGACACCACAACATCACAGCAGGAAAGACAGGAACTACGGTTTCCATTCTCCAGCTTTTCGTAGTAGCCATGAATCTCAGTATGAAACTGAAGTCACTTTACATTTCAGGTGGGAATTTAGTACTTGTTTTTTTAATATCCTTTTGTCCATACTGCATATTCTATGATTGTAGGAACTCTGTCACAGATACACTAAAGTATTTAGACGGTGTTGACTTTCCTGGAAGCACTAGTTAAGCAAAAAGCTCTGTCCTCCTGCAGTGAAAAACAGGGTGCAGCACAATCTTCACAGAGATTTGGTGCAATAACAAGCTGGGGAGGTTGGATCTCCTGAGCCAGAGGCTCATCTCCTCAGAGGTCTTCCCGTGAAGAGATATGACTAAACCAGACAGATTCAAAGAATTGGAAGAGTCGGAAGAAGAGAGAGAGGGCGGGGGCGAGGGGGGGATTTGTTTAAAATGAGACTGAAATCTTCACTCGAAATAGAAGACACTTCCCAGAAAGTTCATTTTTTCAGCAATGCAACATCGTAAAATGAGAATTGACTTTTGTTCAGAAGGAAAAGGAAACCTTTTCTAAGCCGACAAGGAGTCAGTGTAGATACACTATCTATCTTGACTGAGGTAGCTGGGTTACGAAGGGGTCAGGCCACGAAGAAACTCAGCCGAGTTTGATGCTTCAGACAGGTTTATGGACCTACAACAGTGTTTAAGTTCAGGACCACAGTGAACAGTTCACACCCTGTACTCTCCAAAACTGCCAGATCCTGACTTCTTGGAAAAGAGAGTCTTTTGAATGGAACAGAGATCCTGTCACTCTCTGAAAAGCAGAGTGGCTGCATTTTGGAAAGTTCATAGTCATTTTCTTTGGGATTTCATAGTATTAATGTGCAAATAATTGTACAGTCCTGTCACATTCCACTGCGGCGAACTGCGAGGAGTTCTTTTTAAAAATGGATGGTCGGGAACGGAATGAAGCCAAACGAGGCAAACCTTGTATCTGAGAACCCTTTACTGGTAACAAATGGAGAGGGAAAAGGAGTTGTCCAAGCGAGAGAGGGCTAGAAGAGGCAGAAAAGAAGAAAGGAAAATGGAAAAGGACTGGGGGAGAGGAGAGAGAGGGGACAGAGACAAAAGAGGGCGTTACCACCAGCAGGGCAGTGCTGTCAGCATCCAGGAGGGGAGGGGTGTGCACGTGCTGCCTGCCCGTCTGTGGCCGGGCTGGGTGTCAGGGAACCTGCGCTGCTCCCGGAGGGGCGCGGCTCCACGGGCATGGCTCATGCGGCGACGGCTCCGGACACGCGGTGAGTGGGGTGCTCGGGCGGGAGGACCAGGACCCTGGAGAGGGTCGCGGCAACCGGCTGGATCAGGCGGCAGGGCGGGCGGTGGCGGCTGGATCGGTGCAGCAGAGTTGGATGCAGGCAGCTCAGGCAAGGATGTGGGGCAAAGTGACAGTGAGGGGCACAGGATGGCAGGACAGGTGTGAGAGCAAGCCAGCGAGAGCAGGAGAGCCAAAAGGCAGGCAGGCAGGCTGGGGCTAGGGTAAAAGAGGGAGCGAGCGGGAACAGCAAACAGCAGCGAGCCCCAGCGAGCAGTGGTGAGCCCTGACAGAGTTGGTTTCTATCCCCCCCTGGCCCCTCCCAAAGTCTGCCTGCTAGCAGGGATCCACTGGTTCAGTCCAGCCTTCCTGTGCTGTCCATTGGTGGAGAGCTCCTCGCAACCTGGTTGGAGAAGCCCCTCCACAGTGCCCCTCGCTGCCTGCCTCCTGTGGGGTGTTGCCACGTGAAGTCTCCCCAGAGACAAGGCTTCCCCCACTCCTGGCTGCCTCCTGCAAGTGGCACATGTGCACCCCTCCTCCACATGCCTCTGACAGCCCTGACAACCAGAGCTGAGGCAAACTAAAATGGCTGAATTGGCTCCTCACAAGTCCTGCAATGGGTTTTCAGGAGTGACTTGGGCAGGGCTCCAGGTAAAGATCTCACGATAAGGCTCACAGTGCATAGAGGAACAAGTTTGGCAAGAACAATGTTTCATCTTTTAGCAAGCTGCTTGGTCACTTTAATCATTGTTCTTTATTTAAAGAAAAATAAATTTATTGTCTCATGACTGATGTTGTTTCTAGGACCTGCTGGGCTTTTTTAGTGCACATTGAAGAGGGAGACAAGTACATTACGTATTTCTGGATCAAAGTTTCTCACTACCAGATTTTGGGTTTCACATCAGTCCTTTTCAAGTCTTCTGTGCTGATGTAACAAGCTCACCTTGTGTCCCGCATTTGATAGCATGCTACAAACGTTTCTGAGAAAAAAACAGAGGGGGAAAAAATTAAACAAAAACCTTATCAGTGAGAGAACATGGGAACATACAGAAGCTTCATGCTGTCTTGTGGTAAGAGCTTGCTATCATGCTGCTTCCCTGCCAGCCAGCATCGCTTATCAGAAAGCTAAAGGATGAAGCCTGAGAGGCTCCCACCTCATCCTCTCTCACAGGCCATGGAAGCTCTTGACCTGTTGAGAAAGAATGTTTTCCTGTTCAAGGGACTAGCTTCTGACTTCTGGGGAAGCTGAAATAAATTTGTGGGCAATGGTCAGTGCCTTGTTGTGCCTAGTGGGACACTATTTATGAAGTGGCTGCTTTAATGAGCACCCCCAGGAACCTGGTGTTCTGTTAATACACAGTTAATGGATTAGTCCGTTCAGAACAACTTGAGCAGGCAGAAGAGGCTGTGAACTGTAACTTTGCAGTTGTTGGGGGTTTTTAGGAGTTTTTTGTTTGTTTGTTTGTTTGTTCCTTTCTTTCCCTCTTAAAGAATTTTTTCCCCATGCTAAGGGACAATTGATGGGTGCTTAAGGAAGACAAAGGACATGGCCATGGGAGGGGGAGGCCAGTTTGTCCTCTTTTACTTTTTTTCTTCTCTGGTGAGGGAGGAAGGTGCCGCGAGGTTTGGAACTGAGAAAAGGGGTTGGATACAGTGCCACTGGCTTCTTTCTTCCGGCGTTCGGAGGGGAAGGAGAAGCTGCGGTCGCTGTAGGGAGAACTCACCATCCCTGCGGGGTCCTGCCTTCTGCTGCCTTCCTTTCTACCCGTGAGTGGAATCTGCTCGCTGGAGCGGCTGTTTGCATAGGGACCCTTTTCACCATC
>VZTD01002914.1:23121-231817 GCA_013397725.1 Rhagologus leucostigma
GGGAAAGTGCCCGACAGCCAAGAGAGGCTGCACTGGGTTCTGGTTCTGTTTGTTACTGCCATAGTTATTGTTGTTTTGTTTGCCTTGCTATATATATATATCTATCTATCTATCTATCTATATATATAAAGTAAAGAACTGTTATTCCTATTTCTCATATTGTTGCCTGAAAGCCCCTTAATTTAGAAATTATAGTGATTTGGAGGGAAGGGGGTTACATTCTCCATTCCAGGGGAGGCTCCTGCCTTCCTTAGAAGACACCTGTCTTTCAAACCTAGACAGCAGTATACAAGACTAAAATATCTAGAATATCAGCACATGGGATGTGGCTAGTTTGTGGGTACAGACATTCAAACAAGTTGCGGGGTAAAAAGAGACTGCATGAAGACAGCATCAGAACAATCCCCACTAACTGCCTGTGTGTGGGTTTTTATCCACAGTGAAAGACAGATAATTGCAGGTTGCTTGTCTTTCAGTAGAAGAGCAGCATGCCTCCCTAGTGTACGAAGAATAAGAGCTAGTAACACAAGCAATTACAGATGGTCAGTAGATGTGTTGAAAGTTCACCTTCTAATTCACACTGAATGACTCATTCATATGCCTACACCTAGTGTTTTTACCAAAAGCCCTTCAGCTTGCTTTAGCTCATCTGTTTCAGTTTCTGCTAGTGTTAAAGGCTGTTTCCCACATTAAAGGTTCAGCTGCTGTAGAGTTTCACTGTTGTAGCCCTCAGCAGTGTCAGCGTGGAGTCAGCTCCAGTGATGCCATTCTGAGACCCTGGGGGGAATGGCCTGTAAGAGTATGCAGTAATTTTTAATTCTCTCACCTTTCCCTTTTTATAAAATACCTTTTTTACAACTTTCTCCTACTGATTCTTTCTTGTCTTTTCTGAAGGAAGAAAATGAACAATCCTTGCACTTTATGTCCTGATGGAAAACCTTGGAGCAACCTTGTACTGAACTTACTCTTGCAAACTGACCTAAACTATTTCCTGGCATAGTGTCATGATTTTTGAGACTACCATGCTATGATTAGATAGCATATAACTGCTTAAATGGCATCCAAGATCCAGCTGCTGTTAGAAATATAACACTGTAAATGATGTTAACATTACATCGGAACACAAACCCATGTCTCCTTGATTATTTTTCAGGCACTGTCACCTGAAATATGGACCATATCACATATCGTCTATTTCCAAATCTAACTACCAGCTGTTGCTGAAAGTTTGCTTAGGTACCAAACAATAGTTTATCTTCTAGAAGAGATTCAATAAGCAAAAAGTAATGGAAAAGGGAAATCACAAGTGATCTGCGCATTCCACCTGGATCCAATTGTATCTAATCAGTTGTTTTGGGCGGAAATTGCTGAGTTATGGGCATTTGGTATGAGATGACTAATGTCCTTTAGGTAGACTCACATTCTGACTCTGGGGAAAGAGATCTGTTGAAGTAAGATCTGACATTTTGCCCTAAAAGTGTAAAGCAGTTTTTTGAAATTACAAATGCTTTTATTTGAAATGTTCTCAGCTTCCTCAGAACAGATGGGTCTCACTAAGAACAGAGCCAAAGCAGGCTGCTGGTGTAAGTCATCTTTTTTTAATACAAATCCAGGTGACTTTTCATTTTCTCTTCACTCACCAAGTTTTCTGTCAGCCAGCATGGTTTCTGCAGTTGCTTGGTGTGTCTGTAGACAGTGGAGTGACTAGGAGTAACTGAGTGAGCCTTATCCATCTTCTAATTTGCAGACAATATCCCTTTGAACACATGAACTCCAGCAGGAGCCAAAGAGAAGCCCAAGAAATGCTTGCAGTGAAAGAGCTTTCACAAATTCACAATTTCCTGCTCGGTCTCAGTCCTTACCAGCTGTGATTTCGGAAGCTGGGAGAAGAGCGTGACCCCAGGAGAACAGGAGGGCAAAGCTGCTGGTCGTCCACGGCCTTTTCCCCTACAACCAGAGTGACAGACACGAGATGAAACAAATTTTGCTTCACTAAGTATGTAGCTCAAATAAAAACTCTACCAGGACACTGAAAGCAACAGTATACAGTGCTGAGTGAAACTTAAAAGGTTTTCTTGTGCAGCTTGACTGCTTTTCTGTTGCGCAGCCAAACCGTAAGTATCTCTTGAGCATAGAGAATAGGCTGGAAATTGCATGCACAGAATCCTACCTCTATAAGACTTCTACCTTCTGTTGCAAATGGAAACATCACAGGAATATCCTTGTGTGTCTGGGTTTCCAATTTCAGTCATAGCCACTTTTAAGAAAAAGATAAGTACGATCAATTTATTTTTTAACTCTTCTCTCTCCCACTACCTACCCCTAAAAGAATTTGCTTGGAGCTTTGTGAAAATCATTATGCTTTTATGTTTGTTCTAGTCATTCATGCCTAGGGAATAGAACACTTTACTATAGGCCAGACCCCATTTTTGCTGGAGTTCATGCTCTGTCTGCCATAACTGCCAATGAATGGGTCCACATGCTGTATATTGGCTGTTCACAGAAGTCAGGGTACTCTCTTCCTGCCTTTTGAAGGCTTTTCAGGCACCATGAACATTAGCCTTGTGACATCTGAGCCTTATGATATGTTATTTTAGCAAATGTTTTTCAAGGGCTTTAAATTCCTCGGGGCTGTACATCCCATCTGTAGTCACACATCTTCTTTTTACAGCCTGACCCCTGTTCCCATTTCTGCCTGCTGGTTCCCACTCCCTGCAGCAACTGGAAGTTACTGGCCCCTCTTTTTGTGCCCATCCAATAGGCTGATACCATTAAATAAACTCTCAACGTTTCAGGCCACGCAAGCTGGATTAGCACAAGCTTTGTGCCAAGTGCCATGCACATTGGTGTTACTGTGAGCAGAGCTGATCCTGCAGCCTGGCCAGCTGCTCTGAGAAGGGAAGGAGAAGGGGAGATCCAGGATCTGCTGCCCCTCGAGCACAGCCTCCTGCTCCTCCCATGCTGTCCACGGAGGGGTGCCTGGCTTTGAATCTTAGCCTCTGTTCAAACACCTAGCATATGTCAGCTTGTGTAGGGGAGGGCTAAATAACAAACAAATTATGCCTTCTCCAGTTTCATTTTTACTAATATCCTTTCACATGAAAACTAAAGAGGTCTGCAGATTAGTCAAATAGCAGCAAAGCCTGCCCTTTTATGATTGCAATCCCTCCCTGTGCAGTCCTCTCAGATTTCCTTATCTACATCCTCTCTGTAACTTTTCAGTGCCCAGCCTCACCACTACAATTTTTCATACCCTATAGAGCAATTATAACCTGTAATAATTACAGCTATGGGAGTAATTTTTCCCTAAGGCAAACAGAAAGCAAGGATGGAAGCTCACCAGCAATCTGTGTGAAAGAATTCTGTATACTTTGCAAAACACATCAGTAAGTTCAGTGTTACAGCTGGGAGATAAATTTCCTTTATGTTGGAGAACACTTTCATCCTCACAGAATGTACATAATGCAAGATGATTTATATCCGTGGTAGATCCAAATATTTGAAAATAAAGACACATGCATATTCATATCCCTAGAAATATTCCTAGTGCACCTGCCATCAAAGCAGTCCTGGGTAAATATAATGCACAAAAGTTCCACAGAGGCTGACTGTGGTATCTCAATTCTGTTCATAACTGAGTGCACACAGTTTTGGGGATGTTCTCCCCAGACAGTTCCATTTCAACATAGTAACTCTTTGTGTACACAAGAGATATTATTTAACATATACAAATCGAATGTTGATCATGTTCACACACAACATGTAGACCCTGCTAACTCTGTACAGAAGCAGTGTGGACAGGAAGTGCAAGGAAAAACATGTCCATGCACAGAGTTCAAGGGATGCTAGATCCTGTTTATACAGAGTCAGTCATGGTCATTCTCCCTAAGGATGTCTTCGCCAATTGTTTTTAGAGTTACTCTTCTGTTTCAGTCCTCAAATCTAAAATAAAAAACAATAAAATGTAAAAATCCTATAAAAAGACAAAATAAAATATGTTCTTCACAATACAGATGAAAGCAAAGCTGTGCCTAGCCAGACAAGTTTTATGTTCTGCAAATGCTGCATGGACAGGGCATCCAGCAGTCATTTGAGATAATATAAAGGTACCTTTTTTCCACTGGGGCTATAGAGCAAACTGGGTTTCTACTCATTTATATCTTGAAAATCTGGGCCACTTATTCATGCTGTATTTTATTGTATTTAGCATAATATTGCCCTGAAATGTGCAGTTAATTACACAACTTCCTGTTTTAAATTCCATGGTAACTCTTCTCCTGCCAAAAGTGGATTGCCTTTAATAGGATTCTGTCCCTTTTTGGCAATATGTGGTTATGTATACTCCGTTCCCATTCTTATTATTCATGTTCTGTATCAAGAGACTACAAGCTCATGAGGTGAAATTCAGCCTGTGATAAAGCTAGTGGCAGGCCTCCCAGGCATTCAGAAAGGCTGTGTTCCCACCAGGGTTGTTGCATTCCCACCACACCCTTCTGCTAATGAAGCAGCTCCACTAATTGCACTGGAAGGGAAACCCTAAAACAGCCACATCGCTTTTTTCCTCAAAGCAAATAGGCCTGGCTGTACCCTTTGAATCTCACAGTCTCTCCTGCACTTCTAACCTCTGCCTGTAGTCATGCAGCATCCGTCAGGAGATGCCTCCTCCAGGACATCCCTGGAGCAGTTAACAACCCCCTACTCACCACTGCCTAAACTCATAGCAGGTGAAGAGAATACCTCCTGTGGAATATGTGAAGGATGCAGATCTGACAGTACAAACTTCACTGTCACCTTTTTTTTCTGTTGTTCCTGTCTGCTCTTATGCTGGATAGTTCTCTTTTGACATGGGGGTAATGCCTGTGGGTATAATCTGACAGGCTTGCAGATTCAAAATATGCCTCAAATAAATTTTCTAGGAGGTTCATATTCTTTGTTTTCCTAATTGGTTTAATGTGCTTTTGTTGTGAATTTCAAACGCTTTTGTAGCAAGCACAGTAAATACCATGCATAAGAATAAATGCAGATTGATTTCTTTGTGAAATGTAACAAATACAAATGTAGAAAGAAAAGCACATGTATATACACAGACACGTATTTATATGGTACAAGATAGCATATTCTATTTATTACAGAAACCTAATACAATAAGATTGTAAGTGTAGATTATTTACCCGCATAAACATACTGTGAGCTAAGAAATTTTTGCTTTCACAATCTGGCCTTTCCTCTGGAAAATATTGTTTGAAGAATTCCCTACCAGGGTAAAACATCTGCTACAAAACTTTTCCACAAGCAGATTTTTGGTAGCCTTGTGATGTTAAACATGGAAATTAATGATACCTTCTTTTTAAGGGTTTTTTTCCCAGAAAACAAAGGAAAATGGAAGGGGTATTCTATATCTTTTCAATTGAAACATTCTGTACTCTCTATTTGAAATACTATACCTGATATGGGTTCTTCTCCTCCATAACTGATATTGCTAGTCAAACAGCAAGGTATCTTGTGCATGATAGAATTGATAACTGAGCTGTCAAGACCCCTTAGTGGAAGGAATATGCTGTGAAACTTTAAGATATGAAATAAAAGTAAGATCAGAAAGGAAATGTTTAGCAGTCAATATAGCAATTAGAAAGAAAGAGTTTGAGAAATGTCTTGGAAACACCAGTACACCAGAAAGTGTGGCGACCCCATCCTAAGAAGTAGTTGTTTCCGAGATGACACCAGAAAATGTGGTCCTGCCTTCAGGCATTCATTTGCCAAGTTTTGGGCCAATAAAATACTGTAAGTATTGTTCATGGACGACTGTGCCTCTTCGTTACAACACTTGAGCTTAAAAAACATACAGAATTGAAGAGAAAACACTACTGAGGATCTTGAGGGCTGCTCAACACCCACAATACACAGTGTGAGAACAGCTGCTCTGAGGCAACCAAACACCCAGCTGCCACAGTATTTGATTCACCTGCCACCTGAATACTGTGAAAAGGAAGATGAAGCCTCATAAGACCTGTTCTCCCCAGACACCCATAGTTATTTTACCTACTATGGGCCATGCGGAGTTACATGGGAGCATTAGAGACAACGGTAACAAACCCGCAGTGCTTGTCTCTCCCACTCCAAGCACAACAGTTCTAGAAGCAGCATCTGAGAGGGGAAAAGCCACCATCCCACCATGCATTTGTGTGGGAAAAGAAGTGTCAGGGGCTGGTCATTACTAGACAAAGTTTGATGTGTTTACACTGAAGCCTTCAACATACTGCTCATTCCAGTATAAACAGATCAAAGCAAAGGGTATTATTATATATTTGTGTAGCCCCAACAGTGTGCTAGGCACTTAATTTGCCATCTGAGGCTGTTCCCTTTGCTGTGATATTTCAGGCAGGATTTCCCATTCATCACACTGATCCCACTCTGGGGCTGGAGCACAAGGTCAGCTATCATTGGCTCTGTCATGCTCAAAGGCTGCAGTGCTCTGGTAATTAAGACTGTTAGATGGGAGGGCCTCTTTTCCTGCTATTTGATGTAGAGTAGGTGCAGATGAAAGATTTATAGTTTTAATTCAAATACAGGACTTGTCTTCGACAACTTAATTGTGTTTGCAGAGAAGTTCTGGACCCTTTCTCTTGCCAAGTCATTACAGAAAGGCCTCACATCTTGGATCTACCAGGAAGCTGTTTGGATTAAAGAAATAACCAAAGGGACTCTGCATTAGTGCTGATAGAAGCAATAAACATTTTCTTATCCTTCTGCTTGTAGTAAATATGTTGCTTAAGATAGTACATTCCATACTTTGAGACCGAAGTAGTTTTCCTAAATTTTTTTCCTGTGTGTATATTCATCTCTCTAACCAGAATTTTCTTTTTATAGCACCCTTATTAAAATCAGTTACTAGTAAAGTGAACAGCTAAACTGAACAGAATTCTAAAACTAGATAATTATTCCTTTAATAAAAATGTGATTATAAATAAAAAAGTATGGTTTGATTCTATGAGCAAAATTGCTTCTACAGTTGTTTTGTTACATAAAGTCATTGCAACACTCCACATTTATCAAAAAGATTTTCCTTGCACCTATTTACTAAGCGATAAACATCAGGTCCACAAAGAAAATTCCCTAAAAGTCAGGAATCACTCAAGGTACCCAGCCAGTACATGCAGCTTTTTCATGGACAGGTATATAGTGTTCAAGGTCACACATTGCTTTGATCATCATCCTTGGCTTCTGGCAGCAGCTGCCAACAGAAGCAGGCTACTGCACTCTGCATGGACAGAAGGGGTTTCGCCAGCAGATTATGGAGTAAATCACAACAGATGAGATAGGAATCCCTTGGCACAGTAGCACCTCACTTCTGTGTCTGGTTCTGAGAGAGGTGATGGATGGTCGGATAGCTGGGGAGAGCACACCTTGTCCATTGTTTGGTTCACTTGTTTTGGGCAAGGGATCTGCAGAAGTATGGCAAGTTTGGGATCTGGGGCCTCCCTCCAGCCCTGTTTGGTATAACTCTTCATGCAATCCGGCCCTTTAAAAGCAAGGAAACTCAGCTTGTTGAAATTTTTTTAAGAAAGCTTCCTGAAAAAGGCTGGGCTTCTCCATTTGTGTGGCTGTCATTACAGAGCATCTGAGCATTTCATGCCCATTGCTGCAGTTGTCCCGGTGTGGTAGGTTGAAACTTAGTTGATGGACAAGTTGCTAACCCAATGAGAAAGCTGGTAATGCTTCTGCGATTTACATATTTAAAGAATGTGCAGGCACGGGAATTTCTCTTTTGTTCCTGCTTGTGGGAGCCAGTGAAAGGGACAGACCCCGAGAGAGCTCCCCAGGTTAAAGTGACTAAAAAAACCTCCCCCAGGATACCCTGTTCTGTCATGGAAATGTATCCCAGTTCTGCTTCCCCAGTTGGCCTCCCCACCCCCTTGTACCTTGTCTGCTCCTTTGGAAAGTTCTCCCTTGCCCACTCTCCCATGGGACCTTGTTCCCTGCCACTCACTCAGATTTTCCCATTGGCTCCTGTACCCTAGTCACACCTATGTACCGCCCCTACCCCCAATGTTTTCCCCGCCCCTTTATATATAGGCTGAAAACTTCTATTCCCCATGGTCTTTTGTGTTTGGTCTGCTTCACGTATGGGGCTCAAATAAACCTGTGCTGTGGAATTCCACACAAAGACCCTTCCTGCCTCTTTGCCATTGGCTTGAAGAAGCTATCCGGAGCGTGTGTGTGTATCTGTGTGAATGCAGTGGCTGCCAAGTGACTTTCTGTTGGAGTCGGATCCGGGGGTTGCAGTACCCCACTGGAACACCCCCCGGATCCTGACACCTGCTCTCCTGCTGAGGGCGGAAGGGTGAAGCAGACCTGGGCTCCCTCCCCCAGCGTGGCGGCATGGGGCCTGGGACACTGGAGGGAGAATTATCCTGGAGCTGCAGGCAGCCAAGAAACAGCCAGGAGCTGCCGCACAGCTGAGACCACATGGCGAGGCTTCTGGGGCTGGCAGGCCCCGCCTCTGCACGGCCGGCGCCGAACTGGAAAAAACACCACACGCAGCCGACGGTGAGAGACAGGACAGATCTTTCTCTGGTGCCAGGCCTGAGTGAGATCAGCTTTTCAGCTGAAGGCTTGCAGAGGCCACCTCTTCTTCCAAGTCAGAGAGAAAGGAAAGAAAACTAAGTCACGAGGGATGAAGCTAACATGGCAACTCAAAGGTCAGTTGTGAAGAAAGGGAAAGAGGGCGAAGGCGCTGCCAGTGCCAAAACTTAAATTCTCTTTGCAAGCCATGGTGAGGACTGTAACATTACAAACTCTTTCTCTATAATTCATTAAAGTACTTGGGGGGATGGAAAATCCAACGCGCAGCTCATGAAAAAGTGCTCAACGCCAGAGCTCATAGATGTTGTGAAAGGCTTTTGGAGTTTGAAGAAGAGAGCCTTTGCTTTTAGGCTGGAGCAGCTCATCCTTAAAAGACTAAAACCCCATGTTATTTATGAACCATGATTAGCAGTGTGAGAAGACTGCAAGATTCATGGGAGGGATATTTTTTCACTGCAGCAGATTTTTTTCCGGGCAGACTGTTGACTTGTGAAAGTTTGAACCATGCTAAAGAAGTTTGTAGAGAACTATCTCCCATGGGAAGAATCCTATGGCACAGCAGAAGAAACTCTTTTCCTTAAATATAAAGAAAGACTCTTAAAAAATGCAGCACTGACCAAACCCCATGTTTTGTTATCCCTTGTGCGGGTTGGTGGGAAGGAGGGAGGTACTGGAAGAGAAAGGTGTTTGAAAGTCACTTTGATTTCTTAATATTTCTTTTTACTTTTAATTCTGTTAGTAATAAAGCTCCTTTATACTATAACTGTTTAAGTGTGAACCTGTTTTGCCTTGAAGTTTTCTGTTTTCCTCAATAATCCTTATTTCCCTTATGCAGATAATTAGATTTTGTGTGCTTGGCGCCCTAACCAGCGTCAAACCATGACAGCTGGTAAAAGGAGCTGAAGCACAGACTCGAAGACTGGCATTTAAAAAGGCATTTCAGCCCCTAAAGTGGCTGATAGTTTCCTGGTGATCCAGAAGTCTTTAGCCAGGCGTTTTTCTCACCATAGATGAGTATCTTCAAGCTCATAAAAGCCTTCAGACTGTTGCTATCCAGAATCCTGTGGGAAGCACAACATGGAATTTAACCCCAATTTCATGAGTTCCCAATATCCAGCATTTTCTCCACGTATACACACTGCCAGCAAGGTATGGCTCAGGGCACAGGGTGCACTCCTTTGCAAGTCCTCTCCAAAAGGAAGAGCAGAGGCAGAAAGATGATGCACACACTGTTGAGGAGAAGAGTAAACGAGGGTTCCAGGGAGGAGAGGAAATGTCACCTCCCCAAGACCCCCAGCTCCTACTGCATTTGGGAAGTGGTGCTTCACCTCCGATCCAGCAGCCCAGTGGCTGTGGAGAACAGCATTTAAAATAGCATGAAGTGAGGACAGGCACCAAGTGCCGGCATCTGGAAAAGTTGAAAGCAACTGGATTTACACTGGAGAAGAGAGTTGTTTGTCAGGGTTTTCTTTAGGCTGGTTTTCCAGCGAGAACTGTGACTGTGCAAGCTGGGTCCCATCTTGAGTTCTTTCCTGAGACCCCAACAGTTGCCATTCCCCATGCCACAAAGCCCTCCCAAGAGCTGCTCCCCCCCACCCCAGGGCAGCCTGCATCCCAGGAAGGGGTGAGCCACAGGGTTCGGAGTTCAGTCCCAGGGTGGCAAAAGCAAATTGTCTTTGCCATTTCCTAAGTATCGCCAGGGACTTGAATGAGGGTTGTGACCTCTCAGGTACGGGCAGACAAACACAAGCAAAGGAAAGGAAGCAGCACACGAATCCCTGGCACCTGCACCCAAAGGCCATCAGGCAGAAGTGGGTGCCTTTCTGAGTGTTAGCAGAGGGTGAAAGGGCAGAAGTGTTATTTGTTGGAGTAGGACTGTCCACCCCAGCTGAAGAAAGCTGGGCCCTCTTGCCTACCAGCTCTGTGAATAACTCTCCCTTGTAGCCTCTGCTACAGATAAACCTCATCACTTTTACCAGATGTGGTGCAAACTTCTTCACACATAATCTACATTCAGGCTGTATATTGATGGAACAAGAGGGGTCTTTGAATAAAGAAATGGTTTTACCTCATGTCCAAGGACATACCCAACAGATTGCCATGTCACCTCTGCAGGATGCAGCCTGAGGAGAAGACTTATTCACTTTTTGCAAAAAAAGGGTATCTCTTTATTCACAGGCCTCTCACCTCAATATAATCTGGGCCAAGGCCATCCAGCAGTGTTTATATCAGACAAAAACACTGGATATACTTTTGTGGCATTTTTTTAACCTCATAATTTCCTTTTAATTCATACACCCATAGATCTTACTCACCTCCTAGCTGGGTCCAGAATCCAACTTTCTTCTGCATTTACTTGGTGTTCCTAACAATCTGGCAGCACACACTAATTGTATACACATGGCTGTAGGATATGACTTTATAAAGCAGGGAGTTTTACAGCCCTCAGTTTTAGTGTGTCTCACACTGCAATTTAACAGCAGAGCAGAGATGGTCATGTCACCACATGCCGATGCTCCTGCTTCAGAGAGCACTGCAGAAACAAGTGAGAGCCATCCAAGAAAAGATTTGGCCAGTGTGTTTAAAAAGGACTCCAATTCCTTTAATGAGATAACGTTGACAGAACAAGAAGCACATTACCCGTGTAAAGGGGAGAAATGTCTGTAGGAGATTAAAATTTTCATGGGTTTGGAAGTTTTCTCATTAGAGGGATTCATGCTTTTTGCAGTAGGAAAGGAGGACTGGAAAGGCAACTTTTCACCACCTCTGAAAACCTGAACAATTTTTCTTTAAATACCTGAAAGTAGATTTAGGAGCTTAGCACTAGCCATTGAGATTTGTAGATGCTGGCCAATAATAATGACAGGTTTTCCCAGCTCAATCTTAAATCTATCACTTCTTGTTATAACCTCATAAAATGACAAGCGTGATAGATAGTCCTTTAGCACATCCCTTTGTGTTTCTGTAGTCAGTTGTCATCTATCTGTTATTCTCCACATCATTTATTGTATATGTAACCCTCTCTTGAGCACTCGAGGAGGTCCCAGACAATTCTAGCTCCACAGATGTGTGATTTTGGCAGGCCATCTCAGTTGCTGTTCCTCAGAAATAATCCTGCCCTGGCGCAGGGATGAAATGTTGCAGCAGATCCTTTCTGATTAGCTGTGAATTCTGAAGAAAGAAGCCCTTCCACGGTGTTGCTATTGCACTGAAGGACCCTGCTTTCTGGAAGGTGTCAGATGAAAAAATCATACTGAATCAGATGCAAATAATTAAGAGATACTTTTGGAAAGTGAATACAGTTTCAGGTTGCTAATATGCATCTCTCTTTAGCAGAGTACACGAATGTGCACTGAGCTCTGAGATGCCATGACAAGGCTATTATCAACTTCAAACCAGTTGATCTGAAGGTACCTCAGACTCACTGCAGTGTCCCTCTGTTCTTGTCTAAATAACTTTTCAAAAGACATGGTCTCACACTCTCTTTGTTTGATCTGTTTTCATCAAATGCATGCCCAAAAGTGCCACAGCACATTAACAAACCTTTAAAGCTCTTTAGTTGAGTACTTTAACAGCCAGAGTCCCTGGAGCGCTGGGACAGTAGCAAACAGCAGAAAACCATGAACCAAATGTATGGACATTTCTGACAATGTCACAGCATGTCCACCCGTGTATATTTTTCTGGATTTCCCACACACTCTGAATCAGGCCAGCCGTTTGCATCTTGGAAGTATAGAAAATAATACACCAGAAGACAAAATGAAATAGTATAATAATGCTGCAGTCAAGAATACATTTCAACTGGACTATATCTAAATCAGGTCTGACTTTATTGGTATGGATAGCTTATTTCTTTACGATATGGCAATTCTCACATTATGGAGCACTATCATTTAAAATACAATTTTGATTAATATCACTCAAAAATTAAATATTGAGATAGTTCAGTTCCTTCCTTCAAATCCACTGGGGAAGTGACAGACAACATGTATAAACTCTTGGAATGGAAAATGATAAAACACCCCAGAGCATCATTATTCCTCACTACTTCCTGAAATCCGTTCCTTAAATCCTCCAAACTAAAAACCCTGTGGATTTATGATTTACCGAGAGGTCCATGGGTTTCTCAGACCATTCACCCAGTTTTGTGAGGAAGTGAGGGATTAGAGGGAATTACACAAATAGGTCAGCCAAGGTTCATGTCTTGACTTAACTGTGAGTTGATGGTGATATTTTCCGGATATTTATTGAGAGTTCATCTTGGGAGATGCTCATTTTATAGACACAAGGTAGAATTTCCTGAAGCTGGTATGGTCAGTGCCATGTGCATCTTTGCAGAATAGCAAAACACTTCTGTCCCACTTCTGTCTTCTTTCAAAACATCTGAAACATGGAAGAGTGACACTGTGCTCTGTAGGTTAGAGAAGAGAAAGCTGTGATGTGCTGTTTGTCCCAGGTTTCCAAAGTGATGCAAGAAGGCAGTGAAAGTCTATTTCCTTCCTCTCCATACCAGGAAACTGTGGAGGTTCTCTCTAGTACGGGGTGGACAACACCTCTGTAGAGTCAGCCCTGAGGCAGGGAAGTCCAGAGCCTCAACACTTTGGATAAGGGAGGTCTGTGTCTCCAAGGCAGGCTGGTACAATTCCTTATAAAGACCTGGAAAGCATTGATAACTGTCTTCTGCTGTCAGACAGTGTCACTGTAAATATTAAGGTTTCTATAGGCAGCCAGTGCGGGTAAGAGACTGCCTACATGCAAATGGTCTACTTGGAACTGTAAATCTTTTGCTATTCTTTAAAAGGCCAAATGGTCAGTTTATGTAATTATCTAATTGCTCTTAATAAAAAGCCAGAAGCATGTGTGTTGCTTTAGAAATGGTTTTTAAAAGGTCGGGCCTGTGCCTTCCAGTCTGGGTAGGACATAACACAGCAAGGGATTGTAATAACCCAGTTGTGAGTGAGGGCTGGGAAGGTGAGCGCTGGAAGAGTGAGAGATCACTCAAGACCCTTTTTGCATACACTGGTTCTTTCCATTCTCAGGAGTCATTTTGACTAGATGTTTAAATGAAGAAATTTTAAGCAGCACAGTGCTCTGTGGACATGAACTAGTTCAGCACTAGCTGGAAAATGATTGTCACAGTTGTTGCAGATGCTGGACTTCAGTGCATTCAGATACAACATTCGTTGAAAGATAGGATCAGTTTTCCCTGGATGAATATGTTATTGCTGCTTGCTACAGCTGTTCATAAGTGTTTCCAAAAATGATAACCACTCTTGCCAGCCCTCATTTTGCTATCATTCTCCTCCATAATGCTGAGAAAAATAATGTAGGCAGATTTTCAGATTATAATTGCTCTATTTCTCTGTAGTCTGCACCCACAGAGGATGTGCCTCTCTTAACTGTTGGACAACAGTAAGTTCTTTGAGGAAATTCCACAGATATTTGGTACACCTAGAAGCACAATGGGATGCAGACTCAACTGACACTGAAGGTTATACTCTTCAATACATAGAAAGATACGGTCCTTCAGATTCCTGTGATTTTTATTGCAATATCTATAGGTATATTTCTGTAATCTAAATGTAAAATCTATTGAGTGAGTGATGCTGAAAGGATGTTCTTGTATGTCTGTTAGAACAAGGAAAAGTTTATACCTGATGTGAGCCCTGGAATGTCTTGCAGTTAGCAATACTCAAAGTGACAGCAAAGTACAGAGTTTACCAGTCAGCACAGTGAGCACCAGTATATAAAGGAGGAAATGCTACTGTCTGACACTAATAGGTTAGCTCTTCTCAGTTGGACATACCTGCAGCAATACTATATTCTTTCTCTCTTTCAAAGAACTTTTAATTTTTTTTTCCTTTTCATATGTGTCTGCTCATCTGGTGCCCACACAACTTTATAACTTCGAGAAAAGGAGCAAAATGTTTTTATTTTTAATAACTGTCTGGAGAGGGAAGTAAAGGGCTTGAATTACTCTGACCGTAGCCTGCTGTTGCATTGTTGTGCAACAACAAAATTTTAAAATGTGGATATTAGCACTGGGGCGTTCAAATCCTCAATCAGCGGAACACAATTTCAGAAAAGAAAAGATCTATTAACAAAAGTGTTTTGTACAAGAATGTTAAGTTACAGTATCTGTTTAACTGAATCAGTTCTGTTGAAACCTTTTGAAGTCTGGAAATCACTATCATAAATTCTTTACTGTAGTCAGGACAATATAGCCATGACAGACTTTGGAAACCTTTCCTAGCCCTCCTTTTATCTTCCTTTCCCCTTTTGTGTAAAAAAAAAAAAAAAAAAAAAAGGCAGAAACAGTATCACTGAATCATTTTTTTCAGTGTCTACACTGAAAAAGAGGGATGCCTCTAGCCAGAATATTCTGCAGTGCCAGAGTAAGAGTCTGTTACCCATTTAGATACTCCGCTCTTTGCAAAGGCTGTGGCTGCAAAATGTGGATGGTGTGCTTGCCTTTCACATACCAACATGCAATACTTTATTTTCCTGTACAGTAGCTTCTTTCTTGCATATACTCAGCATCAAAAAGCTCTTAATAGTTTGCAGAAACAAAGTGCATGAACTCAATGCACCGTGCTTCTAAGAGAACACAGGATTATCTCATTCCCCAATCCTTCTGTCTAAGACATAAGTTCTACGAATAGAGCACAAGCTGGCAATCTCAGAGAGCTACTCAGAGAGCTCAGAGAGCTACTACAGTGTTGCAGCTCTGAGAAGGGTGGATATGCTCAAGGAATCACTCCGAGGTGGACCCTGCCCATGAACACAAGGACCATGTGCTGTGGGAAGGTACCAGTGACATTAGGTGGGAATCTCTTGGTCCACTTCATTTGTACTGATGTCTCCAGGTACAGAGATCCGCACCTGGGATCCATTAGGGGTGACTGAGGGGTGCTTGTCGTTAGAATCAGTGGAAATCTGGGAAGTACAATCAATGGAGTCATTAGTGTTTGTCATCTTGTCTTGAGCAGTGTCTCTAAACTGAATCAGGATAATTTTAACTTCTCTGAATTCAGAAATATGACTTGCTAGGAGTATATGGAGTTTTAGTATCAAATGAGCCATGAGGAAGACATTTTTAGCCTTAATAATGGTGGAGAAGCAATAAGAAAAATCATTTGATAATAGAGATTCTCTGCATGCTATCACTCTTCTGGGCCCAAATAAATTGTGCTGAGGCTTAATTATCTTCTCACTTGAAACTTGCCAGAGCTTAGATAAGTGGATTTGAGATAAATGCATTTACAAAAGAGCTTTGCTGGTCCACATAAGGGGCATTTGCCGTAAGGATTATTTGAGAGATATATATTCACCTGCCTGGGGGCAATGAAATTTTGTGCACTTAAATGCTCCCTTTCTGGTTGGGCTTTTGCAAGGGTCAGCTTGCAAAGCTAGTGCCTTCAGTTTTTCAAACTGTTTGTCATTATAATGAAATCTGGTTTCAAGAGGAGATTCAAATGGTTAAGGATTTTTTAAGTGGGTTTATTTGGGAAAAATATGCTTTTCACTTTAGTGATGGCAGGAAACACTTCTTTCTGCATGAGCTTCTGGCTCTGTGGGCTATGACTATCTGGGCTAAGCATAAGCAAGGATCTTTTGTTACTTTTAAACTGTCACGAGTTCCTCCCATCTGGCAATCAGGAAAGTGCAAAACAAAAGGCTGTTTCCAACAAACACCAGCTTCAGCAAAAGCTTTTAAGTTTCCAACCAACTTTTGGTCTGCATAATAAAGCAAAAGGAACAGTACAAGATGTGAAGAGCTGTGCTGTGTAAACAGTTTGTTGTTGATGTGCGTTCCACTGCTGGACTTAGGGCTATTTTAACTTGTTCTGATGCCACAAAAGTTTAACATCCTGGCTTCATGTGCCAGCTGATAAATGATGGGGGACAAATTGAAACCAATTTTGTTTGCTTGAAACAACACTGTATCAGGAGTCTGTCAATTAGTTGACAGCAGAGAACATAGTCATTATATGAGTACCTTCTGGCTATAAAAAACCGTCCAGCTACTCTACTAGAAACTTGGGTCTAGAGAATTGCTGGTAGGAGGCCGATTTCAAAGTTCATTAGGCTGAAACTTGGCAAACCATTTCTCAGGCCAGATGTGCACGTGTTATTAAAAAAAATTGTATCAATCTTTTCAAGCACCTTTGATCTAGAACTTGGCAAACAGCTCACAGTTTTCAAAGTTTCATGCGGATGCTTTTATTCCAAACTTTAAGTTGACAATGGTTTCCTTAAAAAAAAAAAAAAGGTCAAATAAAGGCCGCTATCATAGGCAGGGTCTTCAAGATAGCTGCACTGGACTCCTAAATGTTCCCCCTTCCCCCTCCTCAAATATTGCTTACAAATGGCAGATAACAAAAATGCATGAACATGCCTAGTAGACTTGTTGCCATGCTTCAGTGCCAAATTGAAACCATGCCACCCAATAACAAACCTTGACCTGCGGTGTAATTGCTCCATTTTTCATGGTTTCCTTCTCTGTCCTAGCCATTTCAAATTGCACTGACCTGCCACCCACTATTCCAGACAAGTTACCAGCCAGGAGTCCAGCTTTTAAATGAAACAGGGTTTTAACTTCAAAATGGCATGAGGAATTTAACTGCTTCAAGATGTACCATGTATTGCTAACCAAAGCCTAGAGTGCTACCTAATATATGACATCCCGATGGAAATGTCAGCAAATGCTACTGCAGTACAGAAACAGCAGAAGCTGACTACAGGAAGAGGGGGAATGAGAGTGAGGGGGAAGATTATAGATGTACTGGTGAGCTTCAAATGCTGAGAAGTTTTCAAGATAGGTCTGCAAATACAGCTAGGTTTTTACTGAATCATGTCAGATACCCAGAGGATTTTACAGACTCAACAATATAACTGTCAATACAAAGTAAAAATGTGCTGGATCATTAAAATCTATTTTTAGTGGGCAACCAGTCTTTTAAAGCAGTAGTGAGTAAGTCTCAGTAGGGACAAAATTTCATGCCAACCTCTGAAACCATAGATTTTCTACAGTTCCCCCCATAGTTTTGGAGGTTCCTCTTTGTGCTTAGACCTGGTTTAAAGTAAAGGTGCTGCAAATGCTCTCCACAGCACCCTAGCTCCTTCAGATACACAAGGGTCTAATTTTTAGTTCCAGTAGTGCTAAGGATATTCTCACCCAAGTCAGCCCACCTTGAAAATATAATTATCTGCCCTTCCCTGCAGACATCCTGGGGCAAAGGTTTGTGCCATATAAGCCATCTGGGCATCCTAGGCACTGTAATATTTAACGCCATCATGTACCGGAAACAGGGAGAGCCTGCGGCAGAGGAAGATGTTGGCTGGCCCCAAATACTCCCTAATGCAGACACAGCACATGCTTAGACGGGTTTAGTGCAGACCAGACATATGGTCTGGCCTTAATAGAGCAAGCCAGCAGTGCCCTTCTGGCCTGCCCAAGGAAGGCTGCTGCCTTGCCTGAGAAGAGAATTGGGGATTGGGGGATGCTAAGGAGTCTCCTTAATTCAGGCTGCCTGGGCTGGGAGGATGAGCCCATATTGCTCCATCAGAAAGAGCTCTTGGGACCTCCTCAGAGTTAGCAATGACATGAGAAAGGATGCGGGCTCTCTGAGCAGTGCAGCTCTCTGGATTCTTGTGCTATCCTAAGGCAGAACAGCATCATTTGTGGGGAGAAGCACCTGTTACTCTTAGCTGAAGTCTGTTTGACCCAGCAGAGACTCTTGACTTCAAAGAGGGGCCAGGTTTTTACATGTCAGGCTCCTCATCATTGTTTCTTGATTAACGATATTAATAAGGCAGGTGTTTTACCCTGCCTGGTTGGTGTTTTGTCCCTGGAGAGGTGTAATCCAGCACAGTGAGAGAAGGATGTTCATGTAGTAAATCTTTTACTATTTAAATAGGAAACATTTTTTATGGGGGATATGAGCAGTGTTTAAAAACTGCAGAGCTAAACACTGAGGGATCAGATGTAAATGCAGGTTAAGCCTTGTGAAGGCTTCTACCTTGGCTTTTTTATTGGGATTGCTATAGTGACAGAAGCCTTGATGTTTTATAACCTTAACCATATGCTTATGTGGTCTGGGAGAAGAGAGTTTGGCGAAGGGCAGGGGAAAGCAGGGAGGGAAGGAAGGTTGCTGTTATTGCTGCAGTGGAACAAGTATGTTCAGCTTTCCCATTCTGGTGTGTCCTAACCTACAGCACATGGCTACCAATTCCACAGTCTTTACGGGGAAATCACATGGGCATTGTTAAATAATTTAGCCTAAACTTTGAAAGAGAAAAGTAGTAAGGCGATTAAAGACAAACTGAAGCTACTTGATAATGTATGCTGAGGGGATGGAATTGCCTTTCATTACCAAGTTAGAATGACCACTAGCTCCTGAGTGCAGGGAAAAGGCAAGCAGTGGATTTTTCTGATTTTTTTTTCAATAAGGCAGCTGCTTATGTTCTTTTCATTATACACGACACAGATGCACAAAGAAAGAGGTTCAATGCCTTCTGCAGGGAGCCCTTTTAGTCTGAGCTGAAATTGAACCATGCTAATTTTAAAGCACTGCAATATAGCCATTTTATTTCCTCCAGCTGTGGGTCTTGACTTTCAGCTGGAAAGAGGGGGCAGAAAGACAGGATGAAAGTAGAACTGGAAAAAATAAGATACTAGAATGAAAGAAATTTTTTAAGTATTGTATTGCCTCCCCCTGGAAATGAGTACAATCCTTGATCTCCTCTTAATATTTAGGATTCACAATTCAATAATTCCTTTTCCACATGAAAAACTTGTTAGGATGTTAAAAAATATGGGGAGTGCCTAGAGTATCCTTACAGACTGGATGCAGTAAGGCCTGCTATCTCAGTTCTTTTCATCATAGGCATCAGTGGGAAACCTTTACAAAAACACAAAAGGGAATTAGGTGCTTACTTCCTACCCAGTGCTTAAATCCCCTCTGTGCCAACGGAGATCCCTCCTTAGACAAATAACCAAAGAACTCTGAAGAATGTGAAGTTGGATTTATGATACTAGAAATTCTCAACAAAGGCAAAGTATTGAATTTATAGTTCACATTTGGATTCTTTCAAAAAGCCTTACTTGCTAGAACTTGGTTGGAAGTTCCTCTGTCAATCAGCACAAAAGTTAAACTGGGAAAAAAAACCAAGGATTGATTGGCAGGTGCCCATGTGTTTGCTGGTATTTGTTTTGGTGATATATATAAAATGCTGTAGAAACTGAGTATTCCTAAAGTATCTGTTCACACATTGCAGCAAGTCAACATCATTTCATCCTACAGACAAAACAAAACGTGTCTGTTTCTTTACATCTCTAATGAGATGTGGCACATGCTGCACCAAGGATTTAAAAGCTCAATGCACTTTGAGAACAGCTTTATATTTCTGCTTTTATACCGTCTATACCAAATAAATGCAGTTTAATGCATTGTACTTAAATGATACCAATATTCACTCTGTTATCTTTTGAGGCTGAGTGTATCTCAGTCACTGCACACTGGCAGTGTGCAGTTTAGGTAGTTCTAGGAATGCTGTGCAGTTTGAAAGTGAGACATCATCAGTAGTGAAATTGTCAAACTGCTTCTTGAGTGGTAGTGCTCTGGTTTTGCCAGAGCAGATACTTTCTATCTGTACGCTGACTGGAAAGTAACAATAAATGGCGAGCATTACTGAAAAACTCCTGAAGTCACAGAAGGGTGGGCCTCTCTAAAAGGAATGAGGAGAGTTAATTGCCTCACCTTCTAGAGGCCAGAGCTATGGTATTTCTCTCTGACCTGAAAATTTCTTCCAGTCTGTCTATGATACTGCAATGCCAAACCACTAGCAACTCATTACATTCCTACCAGCAAAGCCTGGATCTGGCAACTGGCTGCTTTAGTAGCCAGTATTAACTTTTTATCCTAAGTAAAATTATTTGTAACAGGTGTGTACCTGACATATTTGGAATTTCATTAACAAGTTAAAAGCAAAATAAGGCAAAAAGTGGATTTTGTCTGTCTTCTGACAAAGCACATACATGCATACATCCTTTCCAATGAGAAAATCTCATTGCTTTCAAAGGACAAATGTATGTTCTTCGTATTAGCATTTAGAGTACCACTTGACTTACAGTTATTGGGTTTTGTCTCAAGTGTTGTAAAAATGCTTGAGCATCTGCCCTAAAATTTTCTGCCTTGGAGAGATCCTGGACAGTAAACTCCACAACTTTTGCTGTGTGAAGACTGACTGCATGAATGCCAGGATCCCCTGCCCCTGGGAGCAAGGCTGCAAAGGGACACAGGCAGAGCCCAGCCTTGCTGGGAAATGGCCAGTGTGGAGTTTATCTGGCCAGTGTACCTGGGCAGAGAAGGAAATAGAAAATTTGATCAGTTCAGTTCATTCCTTGCCTTGGAGCTGCTTCATGGCTCCTCCTGAATGTGGTGATTCTGGGCCAGGCTTACAAAACTTAAAGTCCCAAGCTAAGCCTTGTATGGATAGGCATCAAAACAAATATCCAAATGACTGTGCAGACCTAGGTGTCATTGCTTCCTCTCGAGACTGACTGTGGTCAAGCACACAATCCTATGCAAAAGAAGGTGATCATCACTAGCCTCCAGCATGCCAGTGGATAAGTTTAGGATCTGGTGCCAGCAACTGGATTACTCTTGGGAGCAACACACTTCTAATAAAAGAAATAACGTATAGGGATATTGCTATGTCTGTAGTACTTTGTATTGAAAACGATTTTAAAAAGAAATTTTAATTTGTGTCTCCAAAGACTTCTCAAAGAGTTTTAGTGATGAACAGACCCCTGTATTGTCCAGTTCCTGGGCTAGGGATATGCCCCTTACTTAGTAAACTTTTATCTGTAGTGGAACACTGACAACTCCAACAGTACTGTGGGCAAAAAAAGGCTGAAAAATGCATGAGAAGTTGAGGCACTACTGCCAGCTGTGTGCAGCCAAACAAAAGCCTGGAGGTTTAGCTGGAGGGCCTCCACACACAGGCAGCTCAAGAAACACCAAAAATGCCTAGTGCGGGCTGGATGCTCCTCACTCGAGGGAGCCTCCCTTCGAGCTGGTGGCGGGAGCACAAGAGCAGAGGTAAAGAGGAGAGAGAGGGGACTCTCCGTAGGTAGTTCCACAAAGGAGGTTCATTCCACGTAAAACACATCCAGGAACAGAGGATGAGAGGGCCAAAGCGCCGAGAATTTGAGGCTTGCAAGGGATTTTGGGGATCGGGAAGGCGGGGATAAGGGGTACAGCCAATGGGGTCTTTGACAGGAGGTGGGGTTAACGACAAATGACCCAATGGGAACAATGCATAGGAGGGATTTAGGGAAGGGTCCAGTGGGGTGTCCAGTACCACAGAACTTTCCAGAGCTAATGCATATTAATTTAGGGAGATGAATATACATAGCATTCATAAATAAAACAGGGAGGGGAAAACATCAACCTATCAGGGAAGAACATGCAAAGTTCAACCTAGGGGAACTGTGGGCTCTCACCCTAGGTGCAAGTGGGGGACTCTCTCGGTGCTGGTGCCTGACCACCACAGGTGGGATTCTGTGTTGTTGCCATTGGGTGTTGAGGTGGCCTCGGCCACCTGCACTGCCAGAAGAAGTGATTAGACAATTCGATCTGAATTCAAAGGAAAGAAGAACCTCTTGGCTGCTGGTAAAGAAACAGTGGGTTCTAGAACTTGGTGACCTGTGTCCTTTAGCTAGCCAGATTCCAACTTGCTGCCTTATCAGATCTTCTGATCCTGCTCCACATGCGTGTTTGAACCCGGTATAAATAATTTTCAAATAATGTTGAATTGCTTCATATTATGCCAAAACGTTCATTGAGAAAGGCCTCTGCAATGCACTTGCAGGCTGACAGCTGTCATTCCAGTCACCAAGCGATAGTTGTTTGAACTGTTTTAACAAAAACAATAAGCCTTTCTTCACCTAAATAATAGTTAAGAATTACTTGTATTCCTCACAGATATTTTCTTTCAAATCCTTGTTCTTCACAAAGCTGAAGCAGTCCTCTTATCCTGAGTAAACACATAAGTAAAAAGATAAACCGTGTTCTTCAAGACACATGAGAAGGATCAGATTCATAAAATGATAGAATGGTTTGTGTTGGAAGGGACCGTAAAGATCGCCTTGTTGCCCAGGGCCCCATTCAACCTGTCACTTCCTATACCACATAAGAAATTTTGAAGCAGAAATCTCCCTTCATTTTGATTACTAGTTTCACCTCAAAGTAAATGATATAATATGTCCTTTGGGAAGGAAACAATTTCTGAGAAAAAATGAAGACCCGGCTTTCTGGATCATGGAAGTAGCACTAAGATCTGTTAAAATGCAAACTAGGCATTTAAGAAGCTCCTCAGAAGCTTCTAAAAGACAGAAAAGATTTGACAATTGATTTCCAAGAAAAAGTTTTTAGGTTAAAAAATAAGTAATAGTAACAAGACCATGAGTAATATTAACAATATCTTACTATCTAAAATTAGGCACTTCTTAGCTCACTAATTTCCTCTGGTTTTCGTAAATGCATCTACTAAATATCAACTGGACAAGGAACAGATTGACATGACACAAATCACAAACAATACAATTTCTTCAGAGGCCTTGTACAGGGCAAGAAGTAGCTTTTGTTCTATTCATCCGAATGCACTTGTGCAAGAGATTTCTGGGTTATGCTAGCAACCCAAAGCTTCCCTTCCAAATCAGTTAGCTTCTGGAATTTAATCACTTGAAGTAAATGAGCTATTCTAGTTACCAGCAGGGAAACAGTTGCCAATCATGGTAGAGAAGAAAGCAGACCAACTGCAGGGCATGAAATTAAATTTTCCAGGTAGTAACCAGTAATTGATACCACAATGTGACCTTTGCCTAAAAAAGCCAATTTAGAGTTCTATGGAACCACAGCTAGGGCAGGACAGAGTCTGTGACCACCAGCACACTTGCTCAGCAAAGAAATTACTCTGACACTACTTTCCACCTCCATTGTCATGTAGTTCTGTGTCTTTGTAATCTACATGAAATGAGACTCTAATCTGATGCAGACAGCATCCCAAGAGTATTTATTCAGATCGAATTTAATAAGTGGTTCATAATGTTGCAAAATAAGAGTGCAGCAATTCTGCATACAGATGACAAGAAACTGAAAATTTTCTTTGATACTAGGATTGTGTGTGTGCCACTAAACAATGATATCTTTTTCCCAAACTTATAGCTGAAAAATTAATGAAGAACCTGTTTTAGTAATCCTCATTATACCCCCTTCAGAAATCAAGCTTAGTTTCTTCCAAGGGCACTCTGTACATCCCTTTGGAAGTGCCAGAGTCTCTGGGCTCTCGCTGACCCCGTACCAGCTGAAGGAGGTGATTCTTACGAGATCCACAATCAGCCTCAAGCCCTACCCATAAACCAAGGCTCCTGAATGAGGCACACATCTGGCCCAGGCATCCCAAACAAAAGAAGCAGGCATTGCTGGAAGATGATTTATCTCAGCTGCACCTTCAGGCAGCCTCCAGAGGTGCCCATATCACAACTGATGTTGCTCAAAGAGAGAATCAAGTCACCAGACTCCCAAATAGGCCCCTCAGTTAAATGACTGAAGCAAAGAGGCATCAGTCTTATTCTACCCACTGATGCCAACAAATGCTTCTTCCAAGAACTTCAGATGAGGACCTGTGCTCATCTACTGCCAATGAAATCAAGAGGAGCTTTGTCACCAACACCATGCTGTCCAGTTCAGGCTACAAAACTGAGAACATACATAAGGAAGGCATTGTAAAATTACTTTCTTTCATACCTTACAAAATGCAGCAGCTGCTTAAAAAGGAGTCCTCGTGCCCATGCTACTGAGGGCCTTCCTATGGATTTTCTCCAGCACACTTTTTCCATAAAACTAATAGGAATACATGTGTGTTTAAAAACAGGCAGGATTTACCAAACTGCTGAACAGACCCAGTCCCAGTTCACTGGAGCTTCTACATGAAGCACCGTTTGTAGTACTGAATATCAAACCTGCTGCTGACATTTTTACTGCTCTGCTGCAAGATTAGCAATGCATTCTCTTGTGCCTCTAGAGTTTGAAGCTTTGCACTGAATTAAAAACTAACAGACCCAAGAAATGCCGAAAATGTTATTGGCTGGAAGAAACCAGATACATATCATTTAGAAATGCTTCTCCAATCCCACTTGTTTCCCAGGTTATTTCTTCTTACAAATACGCATCCATAATCAGACATTAAATTCTAGCTATTTGATTAGAAATGCCTTCTATGTTTGGGCTTATTAGAATACAAAAGCAAATGCAGAAGCAGGAAGAGATTTAAAAAAAACCCCCCACAAAATTAGATTTAGCTCTCTCAGCCATGTCGTTTTATGATTGCAGAAAACTGGAAAAATGTGGCTCTCTATTCAATTTAGATTGCAATCAGATATTAATTTCAGATTTCAATTAATATTATAATTTTGGTGGGAAAAAGAAGGGCACAATAGCAAAGAGAGAAATGAGCTACAAATTTCTCCGTACAGAATGAAATGAAGGTCAAAGATCAGAAATGCAGGGATGAATTAAAACCCCATGCTGCTCATTATGACCACTGCATACAATGGAAGAGCAACCAAGCAGGAGATGTCCTTTTCCCTTTTGCTTTGATTGCTACAAAAATAGCTTTCTAACTGTCTCTCATCTCACCTTCCTACAAATGACACCAATGGGTATCACGGATTTCTTCAACATGCTGATAGCACCAGCAAAGGAAGGCTGACACTTGGCTGGCTGTCCTACTCTCATAGCTAGACCTCACTCTCAGCCTGCTGTCATTCAGTTATATGACTCTAGCAGAGAGGGCTCAAGTGTCTCTGTACCATGCACAAAAATTAAATTTTGCTTCTCCAGGAGAAGGATGAAATTACTTCCTGGCACAGGATATGTGTGACATGTTCCCTTCCACCCCTGCACCCACCCACCCACACAACAGTCCTTGTTTCCTTCCTGGCACAGAGCAAATCTTCTGCCACCTCCCCTCTGCCTGAAGTGATCCACACTCTCCTGCTAGGGCAGGCCCCAGCACCCCTCCTGCAGCCTCTACTCAGGTGCCTTCTGCACTTACTCTTCTGGCCCAAATAGCCCTGCAATACACCTTAGCTAAATAGCTTAATCTGTGGAAAAGTGGCTACTGACAGTCATCAGCATGTATAATCAATGTTTCTGCTTCTGCTGGGCTTTCAGGTTGATTGTGGTCTTCTGCTTGTTCAAGAACTTCCAATAGGCTTTGAAAGCCAACCCACACAGCTAATGGAAAATAGTAGCGTTGAGGACCTAGGTACAAAGTAATGAACATTTTCCCTGCTTTTAACAGTCAAAGGGTCATAAGGAGTTTTCTGTGAAACAAACTCATGATAGAATATGTCTAGAATGAGAATTTTGTGCCAGTGGTTGAAATTATAACATGGAAAACATCCCAGGTACTATACAAATCTGAGATATAAAGCATAGGATAGCTTTTAACTGACAACTTAGGCTTGTTAATGTGGTGTCCTGAAGCTGAAAACGTTTGGGCATTATGCTCTGCTATTTGTCCTCGACTACCGATATTGAGTGTAGTTTAGGTAAAACTACCCCCATGCAGAGGTGACACCCTGGCACTGCCTGCTGAGGCACTGAAAGCCAGTGCTTTCCAGCATGGAGGCAGAGGCCAGGCTTTGGGAGATCGAGGCCAGGCTGTGCCTGGGAGCGTGGGTGGATGCCTGCATCAGAGAAAATGGAGCTCTTGCTTCAACACCAGCTCGGATGAGGAGGCTGTTAGGCCAGCAGTGTCTCAAACTGATAAAGCCTTCCAAAAATTAAGGCTTATTTTCTGAACTCTGGACTGATAGAGCAAGTGAGCACCAGCTCAGCACACCAGAGTCTGCAACATGCCGTGCTGCCCTGTGCTCACTCTGTGCTTTCACTGATATTTCTGTCTTCCCAGCACAGGTCCTACCATTCTGTTTCACAGTGTAGTTGTACTCTGTGCCTGACACTGAAAATCATGTTCCTGTGCTTTCCTTTCTATTTTAGAGCCACTTGCTATTGAAGAAAAAGGGGGATGCTCCTTGGAGAAGTCTTGTTATAGGGCCCAGTGACTGGAAACATGCTTTCTGCCTTCACCTCCTCTGCCAGCACTCCTCTCCTTCCCTTGCTTGCCGGTGTGGGTTGTGGGGGTTTTTTTGTCAAGCCGTGACATTTCAGTGTTAATCCCTATGAGGGATAAGAACAGACAGCCTATCTCCTGAATTTACTTATCATCAGGTAGGTAGCTGCCTCATGAAAAGAAATTCAACAAATGTATTATTTCTGTCCTAATTAAGTCCTCTTTCAGTTGAGTTAAAGGCAATACACCCTCGGCCAGCCTTTGGTAGCCCTGACCTTTTCAAGGTGCCTTGTTGTGAGATTGACAGCTAGCCCAGGGCAAAAGCTCTCTGCATAGTCAGGCCGGGACCTTGTCGAAACAGCACAATGAGGAGTTCAATAGCCAATCAATAAGACAGACATCAAAATCAACATTAAGGACTCTCATAGGAAACATAATTAATTTTATGATAACATCTATGAAGTTGTAGTAGAGTGTCATTAAGGGATGACATTGTGCTCAGAGATTTTGGTGAAAGCAATTATCTAGCTGTGTGGAGGTTATTGTTCTGCCTACATCAAAAGTTGAGGGAAATAAAATGTGAAAACAACAGAGTTTCTTTATAAGCTGCAGTATAGGCTGTGTGTATCACAGCTCAATGCTTTTACTTGTGTAGCCACGTGAAGCTTGGTTTCAATTTTTTGAGACCTTCTTCCCTAGTGACTCATGTTTGGTTCACTGTTACAAGTCTATACTGAGCTAGGAATTAACAGTTTTTAAAACTGCCCCATAAGGAAGGGTGATATTTTGTAAGTGTAAAAAATAGGCTTGATTTTTCTAATAATGTCTGAAATTAATGTTCTGTACAAAATGCCATTGATGTCTGCATGTCTGTTATTATTTCTTTATATGCCTAATTAGGAATAAACATTCACATTTTTGTGCCCAAATAGTATTTTGTGAAATAAACAACTCTTTTAACCTCAAAGAATATTTTGATGTACACTAGCCAGGAAAAGTTTTATTTGGATAAAATCCAGATGTGGTTCTGGACTTCACAGCTGTCACTGTTTTCTTCAGCAAGCACACCCAAAATACCAGGTTTTAAGTGCTCTTTACATACACAACAATATGCCTGGGTCAGGGTCAGAGATTCCTGAACTTATGGCTTCAGTTTAACCTTTTTGTATGTCTCTCTTTCAGATATGGACCAACACAGAAAGAGGTGTAAGGGATTTTCTGTTTCTCAAGACAGCAGGAGTCTCACAAACTTGACAGTTTCCACGGTGTTTTTATTTTGGGATGAAATACAGATTTTGAAATTTTGACAGGATTAGGCCCTAGTCTCTGTTCAGATGTGAACTGTAAACTACACCAGTTTTACACAGTCTGATCTTTTCCAGTCCTATTTTAGCACATTACTCCATCCAATCTCATAGATTGGATACTACTGTGATATTCATCAGTGCTCTCATTTTTCTCTTTAACCATCTATTTCAGGCATTTCAGAGTACTGCGTGAACCTGTTTTGCTGTGAAACCTCAGGCAGGTTTTCTTTCCTCATTGTAATAATAGTACCATGGATTTTTTTTCTTTTATCTTATTGATGATGGAAAGTCACTGATTTTTTAATGACATTTTTGTGTCGTGCTGTCCTTCTTAATAATCTCCTTACCTGATGGTAGAAAAAGAAGTAGTACAAGGTATGATATCTCTGTTGAGGTTTTCTTTAAGAAAGGACTCAGTTCTGACCTGCAATGTACATGAGGGGGAAAAAAAGGAAACAACAGAATTGAAAAAGCATTTTACATTGTTAGAATTTTTTTTTTAAAACAAACAAACAAAAAAGGCTATATCTGTACTTTTAAAGATTGTAACTTGTTGCTTGCGTGTAACTTTTAACAAGAAATAGAAATTATCCAAATATAGACAGCACATAGTCTTGAATTCCTAGAGTACTGCAAGAAGCAAAATCTGCGGGGCACCATCTGTACCATTTCTATTGTTCGCCTGATGCGAATCTTGAAAGCATCCTTTTCACAAAGAACCACTGTGCTGTCTTAATTACAAGTCTAGAAAAAAGCCTAAGAAAATTTCTGGCAGCACCCACACTAACAGGAAATTCAAATGTCTTCAAGCACATCAGCCAACAAGCTGCT
Organism: Rhagologus leucostigma; assembly: GCA_013397725.1. Taxonomy (NCBI): domain Eukaryota; kingdom Metazoa; phylum Chordata; class Aves; order Passeriformes; genus Rhagologus; species Rhagologus leucostigma. Next base: position 51,990 of record VZTD01002914.1, read on the forward strand.
GAAACTGAGCTCAGGCGGAGCAGGACTTTGTTTTAGTGTGTGTGAGATGAGCCTGAGGCTGGAGTTGACTGTGTCGAATGAAAGAGAAGGAGCAGGAGGAGGAGGGTGAGGATGAATAGAGCATGAAAACACGTGTTTTTCTGTGAGTGTACGGTGGGTATTTCCATGCCCAGCCTGAAGACTCACTACTCCACCTGGAACCCTGCAGAAGCAGTTTGCCCTTGGGCATGATGCCAATCGTAAGCAGAGTAGCTGAGACTTGCCCCGCAGGAAATCAGCATTTCCTGATGCCCTTTGGGGCAGACCATGCTCACAAGGCTGGCTTGAATTCTTCTTTCCAATATGTGCCAGCTTTTTACAGAGACTGAGACTGTCATTTTTCCTCTGCTTGACACATGGTGCACTATCTCCTCAAACTGTAAATCAACTGTACAAATTCTCTGAGACATTTTTAAAAAACCCTGCATTTCTTTACCTAGTTAAATGTTTACTATTCCCGATCTCATTTGCATTCATGCACATACACACAGACTCATCAGTTTTACAACCACTATTAACATCAGCTGAAAGTGAGCTCTGTCAGACAAAATATAGCCCATTTTGATCTGTCAGGTTTGGATGAGTAAGATGCAGTAACTGAGGGGTAACACAAAAACATGCCTATGGAAACGAAACCTTTTACACTTTGGATAAGCTAAAATTACTTGGGATCAACAGACTTGGAAAATGAAAAGGTGCGGAAATCCAATTTACCTTCCTGAGCAGAAGGGGAGAAGAAAAACTAACCCAAAAACCAACCACCAACACACCACACAACAGCTGACTTTCCCATCAGTATGATCTTCAGTCCTTTGCTCACACTGAGGAATTTGACTCAGGTATTTTCTGAGTCTATTTTATTTTCTATAGTCATTGTTTTCTTGATATTGCATTTACATGCTCTGCTTTCTGTTCTGGTTAGGTTGTTCTTCACAGCTCAAACAAATAGCTGTAAGATTTTGTTTTTAAAATGACAAATCTCTTTTCACGTCATAAAGATTTCTTGTCAAACACCAAGGTTTTCCTTCTTCACTAATAGAGAAGCTACATAGTTCTTTTCTTCCTGACAGAGAATGACATCAGGAGGACTATTTGAGCTGAATTAGTAATCTTAGCTAGTGACTCACTGCAAAGTGAGGAAAACTTTCCGCGCTCCCCACATGCTCATCCTCGTGCTGCTTACTGTGCAAGAACTGAAAACAGTGTTCTTCACCAAGGTCCCATCAGCTCTCTGGAAGAGGAACAATTGTGGTGACCTATGGGCCACTCCTTCTCCTAAACAACCCGTGAAGCTATCAGGGGCAAGAAGGGCTGCACACAGAAATGCAGCTCAGCTGGGACGTGCTTGCACCTTACTTTTTGGGCATAGAGCATAATAGGGGATACACATGATAGAGTCACCCCAAGACACCATGGGAAATTTGAAGGAACATTCAATGGCAGGGTCTTAGAGCTGGAATGGTTGTCTCCTTTTAGGAGACAGCTGAGCTTGCAATACTGAAGGAGGTCTGCTGAATTCAGCATTTAAATTACTACTAGTAAAACTACGCAAAATGAAGCACTGATCCTTCTGCATATTCCATCTATGGATGACATTGAAATGCTATCGTAGCAGCCATATTAGTGTCCAGAAAATCATGATTGCAAATCACTGTACAATCAGATCCTATAGACCAGGATAAATTAACAACTAATTTTCATGTTATCAGAATGCACGAATCAGTTCCTTTGATCGTAGAGTGAAAATACTGCTCTTGACTGGGTTGAAACCAATGAGCTTGCATTTCTGCAACTAAGAAATACAACCCTTGACCTTTTTTCTGCTTGGAGCCAAGTGCTGTTCTGCTTCCTTCTGCTGCTTGCACCTGTGGGTTCTTTTCTCCAGCCTTGAGGGGTCTAGGTTGTCCTTATAGGGACAGTGATAAGCGTCAAATTCAGATAAGAATTTGACAAGCTTCTTTCAGGCTGCTTTACCTCAGTTGCCGTTTTCTACCCTAAACTGAGTCTACCCTGTCTCAATGTTCCCTGAAGGAGCAATCAGCCCTCAGCATTGCCAGTGACTGACAATCCTTGCTATTCTGCAGCTCTCATGCGTTCTTTCCCACCTTTTGCTAATCGCTGTCTTTCCCAAGCGCTTCAAAAGCAGAATAATACATGCTTGACAATTTGGTTTGTATATGTCTTTAATTAAATCTTCCTGTTCTGCCAAACTAATCTCACACTTTCTGCACCCTGCAGATTAGTTTGCAGTTCATTTCTCCAGCTCTCTGATGAGAAAGGCTTTTTCAGTTCTGTGATACTGCTTTCATGGCTAATTTACTCTGTTAGAATAGGAATTTTATTAATCTACTCACATTGCAAATCCTCTCCATCATGTTCTTAAGGATTTCCAAACTTCTAAGAAATGAAACTCTTAGAAAGGAATGAAATTCCTTTCTCTCACTCAATTTCATAAATGTTACTATTTGCTATAACATAGTTTATGGTGCGTTTATGTGGAAGTAATAAGTATTTATAGGACACCCATAATTCTACAAGCATTAGCCCAAGAATCAGTGTGGGGAAAATGAGGATGGAAGTACAGTCACCTACTTCTTGGATTACTTCTCACAGTTCATAAAGCACTTGGTGTCCAGACCATGACTTCAGCAGGAGCAGAGGGTCAGTTCTGTAGCCAATGAAAGCAGATGGAGCTCCAGCCAATTCCAGTTCTTTTATCTGTGTGCAGTAGCTGGGACTAGCTTATGAGTCAGAAAGAGAAAAAGTGTTGCTCCGTATTGCGTTTTCCAAAACAAACAAACAAAAAGAGGGCTGTGGGGTTCAGCCAGAATCCCTGAGCTGGCACTGATTGTAGTCCCACATATCACTGTATGATTGACCCAGCAGGGCATGAGATTAGATGTTATTTGGGATCAGAATGAGTTGCCAGAGGCAGGAAAAGGTGGGAATCTCTTGAAACACTTATAGAGAGCCATTTCTCTGTTACAGTAAGTGCTGATGATTTAGCCCAACCACACCCATGGTCCAGCAGCTATGACTGGTCCACAACATGAGGCACAGATATAGCTCAGATTTTGCCATCCCTTCCAAAATTGTGAGAGAAATCCCCTCACATTTTACCCATGTGTTTGGGAACCAATGGGCAACATCTCTTTGACAGCTGAGGTGTTTAGGAAAATTGGTATTTGAGTATGTGACTGAGAAACTAGTGATTCATCTCAATACAGAAATTCTTTTAGTATGCTTATTATCTGTTAAGAACACTTTATTCAAGCAAACCAGAAAGTTTATTCAAAACAGTGGCAAGGAATATGTGACTTTGGGCAGAACTGAGCTGAGGCCAACAAGGAAAGGAACTCACTGGCAGACCAGAGACATGGAAAGGCCATATTGTGTTTATATGGGATCCTCAGCTACACTCTGATACCAGCACTGTGATGCCTCTAAACAACCTTCTCTGTGAGTTATGCTGGAGCGCGATATCTCACTTTATTTTGGTAAGGGTTTGGCACCAGCCCCTGAGGTGTTCACCCTTTGATTACTGCCACTTGTCCCAGCTGAGCTTCTATGGAGAGCTTGGGCTTCCAGTGGTTCAGCGGGTACAAACTGAAGAGGTAAACTGGACCCTAGTGGGAGACCGAGGGAGGAAGGTCCTTCTGGCCCTTGAGAGTGCAGTGCTGTAGAAGAATAAGACCAGCTTATTCACTGTCCTACGAGTTGCCTCGGATGTCAGTGATGCAGGTCAAGAGCTGCTGTCAACAGCTGTCTACCTGCTCTGCATCCAGGCAAATCAGCAGAAGTCAAGAATGTCTGGGCAGCTGAAACTAGCCAAGTGCTTATGGCTGTACAGACACTGTGCTTTCTGCTGGCATTTCCTGCCCTACAGCCACTTGTGGTTATATCCAGCCTAGGAATAGTGGCTTTACACTGGAGAGGTTGGCACTGGGTTTGTGGGATTAAATGATAATTGTGTTTTATAAGATAGTGCAAGTTTTCCTCCTTGTCTACTGCCCTCAAACATCAAGCTGTGGAAGCAGAAGTACTTGATACATCGCTCTATGTCATAGAAAAGCTAGGAGAGGTGTCAGAAGGCAGCAGGGCCTCTATAAAACCCAACACTTTCAGCAGATGAGGGAATTGTAGTACCCTAGAGAATGGCTCCAGAGGTCCCTCCTGCCTATGGCAGGGCTGGCAATAGCCTGTCCTGGTGGGCACCTATGCAGAGCACTGCATTTACTCCTCAATTCTGTGAGCTCTTACTGCTGAAGAAACAGCCTCTATGAAGCTACAGGCTTCATTTCTATTCCTAGACATGTGTGCTCCCTCTCAACAGTTCTCATTCATGGCCTGAAGTGCTGCTGAAACTATAAAGGTTCGAGGGTTCGGTTGCTTTGTGTGCCTCGGGTGAGAATGAGGTGGCAGCTTTTGCAGCCCCACAATGGCCATTTTCTTCCTGTCAGTGTGGAAACGCCAGCTGAGGTCTGGCACCTTGTTTCATTGTGTGAAGACTGGATAGAGATTTCTCAATTAGCTTTAAATTAACTGCCTCTTGTCATTATGAGTTCCCTGAGGATGAGTGTGAGGGTGTTCTCAAAAAGGTCGTTAGGCAGCTCGCCTGTGTGTCCACTATCTGAGCACCCACCAGACTGCACCTGCCATTTCTCATCCCTAGGTTTAAAGCTTTAATTAGGAACCTCCTGCGTCTGGTCTTCACCAGCACCATCTGGCATGCTCCAGAAAATATGCTCCGTTTTAGTTACTGGCAAATCCTACACAAGTCATTTGTGTGTGTTAGAGGCAGGGACTGGAGGGGGTTAAGATGGGGTTAAATATTTCCAAAGCATTTCAAATTGGAAAGAATCTAAAAGGAAAATGAAACCTGCATCCAAGTTTGGGTTAGCACTGAGAATATTTAGTAATATGAAGCTTTACTCAAACATTTTCATTGTTGGGACTTCTGCACACGGACTGTGCTGCAGCATGCTGGAGCATGACGAGGTTTACCACTTCCCAAGCCAGAAGTGGAAAATACAAGACTACTTCTTATTTATGGCTTTGCCTTTCAGTGCATATCATCACCAAGATTCAACATTTTATTTCCTCAGAATTCACAGCCACATAATGAATTTTGTCACAAGCTAGGGCATGTTTGGTTAAATGCAAATCCTTGAACTGTCTCTGATGCAATTTTGTAATACCCTGGACTCAGGAATGTCTGTAACTTTTCCATATTTATACATACATCATTCATTTCTATCACTCTTTCTAGCAGACTGTGAAGATGTAGACTGTAGTTCTAAATACCCAGCTGTAGCTACTGAGACACAGCTAACGCTCATCAACAAATCTGTGAATGAAGAATAGACACCGCACTGTCCAAAGTCTTCAAAGCCAATGAGAAAGTGGTTGCCTGTGCTTGCCTGCCATATCTGTCAGTCCAAGAGACAATGACATTCTCCAGGGTGTATCTTGGAACCATTACATTAGATGGGGAATCCCACAAACGATGATTTGTATTTGTAATGTCTCTTCCTCTACTAATCTGCTGTTGGGATGAACTGCAATTCCTCCAGCCTTGCATACCATAAAAAAACCACAGAAATGGGACAAAAATGTATCCCAGACAGGTCTGGCTGCTGGGAGGCTAGATTAAACCGTGAGAAGCTCGGTAACAGCAAGCAGCACAATGAAAGACACCATCCACAAGGTATTTTTTCAGTGCTGCAAAATATACAAGAAGAATATCTGGAGTTTTAACAACTCAATTCTCCTTCAACAAAAGTAGCGCGAGTCCGGGTAGAAAGCTAAAGAAAATACAATTAGGAGAAATGAAGTTTAATGTGACTGTACCAGTTGTAATTTTAAAGAGGGATAAAGGACACAGAGCCTTAGAAAATTAAGTAGCACTTGAAAAGAACAGTAGCAAATACAGACCTGGTTGGATTAAGTTTCCTGTTGCAGGAAGTACTTTAATAGGTGTCTGTTCTTGAGGTTTATATTGGACCATTATCTCTGCATGGGGCTGGTGAAGACAGCTTTTGGATATGTCAGCTTTCACAAAAAGTAGGAAAAATGTTATATTTACTTGTGGTCATTTTGAAGGGTACCTGCAGTGCAAGTAGAAGTGTTCAGCCTAAACTGTAACTGAACACCAGTTTCTCTCTCAACCCTCTTCTGTTTTTTCTAACATCACCTGTGATATTGCTGCAGGGCCATATTTTATGCTGGAATTGGCTGTACTTCCATTATTAAAATATTTTATGTAGAAAAGAACTTCAGGAGCAATAGCCTAATGTGTGCGAAAATGTTACCAATGTTCAATTTGGTTTGAATTCTGGATGCAAATCCCAGTCAGAGTTTATTCCGTGGGAACCGTTGCTCTTAACCCTCAGGGTTTAAATCCCTAGGTGATAAGAAATGCCGTACAACCTTTAGCACTGAGGAAATCAAAACACATTGGTCCATTATTCTTTGCCGTTGCACACAGAGGGGAAAGAGCTGCTCCATTCTCATCCTTAATTTGGTTTGCCTGTATCCCCCCGGGGAGCTGGGAGGGGGGGTACTGCAGACACACGTGAGAATGGCACACTCGCCTCAGATCTCCAAAATTTGCCTTCAGTCTCTCCTCACCAAAGCGTTTGGAGGGAGGCTTTTCAGAAGCTCCCACGGAGAGCAGTCAGGATCAGGTGGGGGCCTGCTAGCTCTGTTAAAAGTCCATCCCTAATTGCAGGCAGTGAATGGTCTGGCAAAACTGCTGCCTTCTCCTCCCCTGGAAACTCTCACGCCTTCGAATTCTCTGGACGCAATTACAGGTCAAAGTCTTTGTGACCAGTCCTGACATTATGGTTTCAATGGCATTTTGCCTGGGGGCATTAACACGTCCTCCTCTCAAGTCGGGCTGAGAGGACCTTTATTAGCTCCTAACTGTTGTTTTGTTACTCTGGTGAATGGTTCTTTAGGAAACAACAGAGAAAATGCTTATTAATGGTGAACGCTTCATCCATTTGAAAATACCATCTCCAAAGAGATCAGAAAATGACGAAATGTTTAAGGAAATGTTATTTTGACCATAACCATCAGTCTTAATTATTTACCATAGCACAGGCTTTGTCGGATCTTTAGAGAAGGTTAAGACCTGCAGCTCACAGACTCATGGTAAAAAGCAGTGACAGCAAAATAATTATTTAAGTGAGGATTTTCGTCAAAAAAAAACATTTACTCCTGTGTTTGGCTAGAATACTGCACAGATAAAATGCTCCGAGTGATAAGTGAGCAGAGAACTGGATTTTATATCACTGATACTATGAGATGGTGTCTTAAATACTTTTAAAAATACCTAAAATGTATTCATGTAGTCTAAACACTGCTTTTTTTCTTGGAACTAGAGCCAATTTTTGGAAACACTTACAATGCTACTGCTATTCTAATAGGAACAAATAAAAGTAAAATTTCTCCTTATCTCCTACCCGACTCTATAATTTTTTACGTCTGATTTATCACACCCTAACGTAATGACTCGGCTGCATTTCTTTCACAAACTGTTCTATTCACTCACAAGAGAAAGAGGAGGCAATGTACGTGCTGTGCAGAGACCTCCTTCAGTTACAGCTGCAGAACAATTAACATTACCTCATTAACTTTTGTGGTTCCTTGAAAGCAAAAAAAATCCAGATTTTCCTCTCTCCATCTGCCACTACTATTTAGCACAGACGGTTGGGTGAGAAGTGAGTCGCTTTAATTTGAACAAAATCTTCAGGGCAGAAATCCATGACTGCTAAAATTACTGTTCAGACTATCCTACTGCTCCCAAAGTGGCGGACTTGAAAGCCGAAAATTCATTTATGCACTGGTAATAAGACAAGGGACTTTTTTCTTTTTCTTTTTCTTTTTCTTTTTCTTTTTCTTTTTCTTTTTCTTTTTCTTTTTCTTTTTCTTTTTCTTTTTCTTTTTCTTTTTCTTTTTCTTTTTCTTTTTCTTTTTTTCTTTTTCTTTTTCATCTTTGTCTTTTTCTTTTCCTTTTTTTTTCTTTCCCTCTTTCTCTTTCTCTTTTCCTTTCTCTCTTCCTTCGTCTTTTTCTTTTTCATGGTAGCACAAGTAAAATACTTGTGTAAAACCCTAGAAGAGACAAAGCACAGATTGTATCACAGATGGCTGGCAGGATGCATCACACTCCTCCTTCCCCTGAATCCTGAGCTATAGGTCTTTGGTAGGTGGAAACAGGGGTGTGCAGAGTATGCAATGGACACAGACAAAAAGCTGCGAGTATGAACTGCTCTATATTTAAGTTACTTATTACAGGGAATCGGGGACCTCTGAGTTTTTTGAATACGATGGTCTGCCAGTACCAGGGCTGAAAGGGAAGGTGTGTATGTGTCAGCTGAAGGAATGGTCAGGCATCAGCCAGTGCCTGCTGACCACCACAGGAAATGCAGGGTATGACTGCACTGCCTCAGCAGGTGGGACTCTAGCACTTGAGCGCTTCCAGTGCCAGTGTTGATGTAACCTGACGGCAGAAATAACATTTAACAGACACTGGCTCAGGCTTAGAAAGCCCTTCAAGATATGCTTCTGTATGGGACTTTTGTTTTTACGGCCTTTCAGCAGATTGAACATGTATGAGATCACTCTAAATGAAACAACAGAGCATTACAATATATTTTGCCCTCTGTCTCCACATTTCTTGATTTAGACTGAAATCACTCCAAGTAAGGCATAGCAGCACAGTGAGTTAGGAAAACACTCCGCATATGCATTCCTAGATAAATTTATTATCAACATTCTCAGTGGTCTCAGTGAAAGTCTCTATGTCACTGTCCAGAGGTTTTTCTCTGGAACATCAAGGAAAATGGTAACACTGTTCCTCAAATGAGGCATTTTATTATGAGTAAAGTTAGTGCATTTTTAACCTTGGTATGCAACTGGGCACAGCTGTCTTAGGTAACCATTGAATGCTCTGGATCCTTCCTAACAAGCAGGAAAATGCAGCCGAAACCCCGTTAGCATAAATGTCTCCTGCACAGTAAGAAACAATACCTAAATCTTTAGGTGCCAGTTTCTGATGAGGAGTGGTCCCTTTGGGATACATGGCTGTCTTACTGTGCTGTACTGCTACAAAATCTACCTGAGGGAAGGTTCAGACCCTGTCTTTTCCTTCAGTAGGACTTTAAGCATGATCAATCTCATTTGGAATCCGGTTCAGTAAAGCATATAAGCAAGCACTTAATTAAACAAAGGTGTACTGCCATTGTTTTTAAGGATTTGGGGTAAAAGGCAAAATACGCCTAGTGAAAGTACTCCTTTGAAGACGTATCAGAATAATTATTCCAGAAAAAATTAGACAAAGTTCAATGAAAAACCAAAAAGAGAAAAGTATATTTATTTCTACCATTCAAAAGAACTTACATTATTGTATGTCTGAAGTGCAGCTAATTTCCAGAGTTTTTGAGTAAAAAAAGGCAGCTATTGTCCTTGATTGAGGAAGATTAGACTCCAGTCTAGAAGAACATTACTATGGTGACAACTGCTAAAGCAAATATTGTGACAGACAGCTAGATAATATTTAAAAAGTGAACAAAATTTAACCTTGGTGGGAGTTGGAATAGACATAGTGACTTAAATAGATTATTGCTGTTTTCAAGGCTGTAAGGTTGACCTAGTGAATGAAAACTGTCAGCCTCTGAATGTCTTCTTGTTGCTTATCCTCTATCATTTGCTGGGTGGATGAAAGTGGTATAAAAAAATCAAATACTTAAAACAAAAAAAGAATAATTAAATGCTTTCGCACACATTCAGTCTGCTGAGAAGCTCTTAGGGACTGCTGTAGCCATATTGGGATCCTTCTATAACATCATTCTTAACACCATGCCTAGGGGAAATGCAGATGAAATTATTCAAAAGTGCTTCTGAATCTTCCCAAACTGCAGTTTTCTGGCTTGTTGTGGTTTAGGAATGGTATTCACCAATTTCGTGTTCCCAGTGAAACTGTGCTGGCACTCACTTCTCCTCCCCCTCTAGATGGAAGCACAAAAGGCAAAGATCATGTGTTGAGATAAGGACAGTTTACCAGAAGCAGCAGTGAGATAAGAAACAGTAACAGCAACAATACTAAATAACAAAAAGGTACAAAGAGAGGGTGATTTGCATGCAAAATGCTTACCAAGCCCAGGACAATGAAGCAATAGTGGACAGACCCTCTGCCCCCTTTCCCCCTGACCATAAAGGAACACCCTTTCTTCTTGGAAGTGAGAGAAGGAGTTCCTTTCCCTACTCCTGGCAATGATATAACATGGTATTGAATAACACAATGTCTTGGTCCTGCCCACTCCTACTGATCTGGTCCAGAACGAGGATATGGATATAGACATAGGATAGTACCTTTTAACAGCTTATCCTGTCATAACTCTTAATATATCTATTAAGTGTAGCAGAAGACTCAGTATCTGTTGATATCTCAAGATAGCAGCGCTCGTGGCTCTCTTATTTATCCTATTTACACAATTAAAAGTTTGGATGTGAGTAAAAAACCATCAGCACAGCAGCAGCAGCAGCATTGCACTGCATATGGCAGAAGATATGCAATCAATAAACCTGTCTGGAAGTGAAGAGGTATCAGCATTTGCTGTCAAAACCAGAGTTCACATGGAGATCATTACAATTCAAACAGCTATTTGACCTGACTTTTTAAAAGACCAGAATAAAGTAGCCTGATTGAATTCCCCAGGGAATCTGGTGTTCAGCTGGGAGAGGCTTTAGCTTTGTTAACTGTCTATACACTGGCAAGTGTTTAAACTGGAGTAATAAGGTTTGAATTCCCAGGGTCAGCAGGCCAACTCAGAGTGTATTTTTAAAAGAAAAGCATGTTTTATAAAGCAATTAATAAAACTCAGACCCTAAGGTGGCATCTGTTCCATTTATTTCAAAAAGGCCTTCCAGAGTAGCAGCAAACTGCCTTATTTCTTTGTTTGGGTTAATTTGAAAATGTATCTAATTGTAAGAGGGTCCCTGGAGGACTGACATCAGGTACAGCAGTCATATGTAACTCTCCTGGGCTGGCTTTGTAGAAGAAACCTTACGAAATATTTCACTGAAACTGAAACCAAACCTGCTGTATGAAGGTGACACACACACATTCTCACTTTCAGGCAGGAGAAAGAGCAAGCTCTTGTGTAGACCTGATTTATAAAAAGAACCACTAATTCTGTTTTATTATTATTCTCCTTTTTTTTTTTCTTTTTAGTTATAATAATCCATCAAGTGAGTAGCAAAGTATCAGTGGAGATTGTCTTTTAGAATATCTCAGTCTGGTAAGAACTGTAATTACATGGACATTAAATTTCTTAATCATCTCTGACTTTTCCTCATGTGTTTGAAACACTGATCTCTGGTTTGTTTCATTATGAGTTACACAATAACCTTTTATGCAACCACCTCTAGCCTGATCATATACATCCATTGTAAGTCAAAAGCATCTTTAGGTTACCACCGAGCAAGCTTTGTCTTTGCACTTACACTGTAAATGTCACATAGCTTGTATAAACCAAATAAACTATTGCACATTGTCAGGATTTAGGTTTGTACTGCTGCTCTCACTATTCCAGGCTTACAAAGAATATTTCAGTCTCACAGACTCAGTCAGCAGTTAAAATAAACAGCATTAACAAATCATTACAAATTTGTAATGGAAAGTAAAAAGCAAAATCAATATACATTTTTCATCTTAGAAAATGTTTGTTTAAATTTCCCAGCAGAATTTGATACATTGTGATCACTTACATCCCTCATTTCAGGCCCTGATGCAAATTTAGCTGTACTGCAGAGGCTGTGGAAGTAAATTAACAATACGCGTTCCAAACTTGACCTCTACACCAGCACTCATGGAAACGTTACCATGAGAAGCCTGCATGTGCAATCTGAGGGTCTGTGTGGGTGAAGATCAGAAAATATTTTTCAGGAGCTTGCCGTATGTTGTTTGTAGGACCTGTTTTTAAAATAGACATAGGTACCTCTCTTCTGTTATGCTCCCTACAAAAATGAAGAACATTTTCTCACATGTTTACTTAGTTCTTGCAGTGGCAATATAAGAACCAAGTATAAGACAGTTCAAGTGAACTGGTGTTAATGCAAGGGTTTGTCCTGTCCTCACAACTGAATCAGATCCTTAACAGGCCTTGTGTGCAACTGGAAAGGGTTACTATGCGCAGACAAAATTTCTGCACAATAACTTATTCTAATAACGCTGCAGCACAAGTGCATCATATGGAACAAACTACACCTGAAAACACAAATCTTAAGATCTTCATTTTTATTTATTCTGCAAAGTATAGCTACAATCTAAAAAATTATAAAGGATTGTTTTTCAAAGAAATTTTGAGCAGTCAAGCCCAACTCCAATGAAAATGCTGTTCCGTGCCTCAAGACAATCCTTTTCCTTGCTTACCCTTTGAAGATAACTTCTACTAATCATCAAACTGTGTTCACCTTAGGAATTACGATATTTTAGCTGTGTGTGAGCTTACTTGAAAGGTGCAGTTTCTACCTGCTAGTCATAAGAGTCTTAGAGAAAGCTACAAAGAGTAGGAAGAATTTTTATTGCATTTTTTAGACGTAAAAAAAATTAAATCCAAAATAAGTAGGGGTATGGGATTTCCAGGGTTAACTCACTTTGTATCAATAATTATTTCTTTTGCAATCAGTGACTAATTCTGACAATGGTGTTCATGACTCATTATCATAGCCATTTCTTTTGGAAAATTGCATACAGAGGGTCTACTTTGTTCAGCTATTTTTAAAATCTCTCCCTGTGGGTGTAATTGATCAAAGCTGCCTCTCAGTTAAACTCTGTATTCATAAGAAAGTACAGAATAACCTCCTGTCATGAAACATAAAAGTACTCGGTGTTTCTCCTCCTTGGGTAAACAAACATCTTGCGCCTTTAGAGCAATCCAAAGCCCAAGGCAGGACAGGTGAACTTGCCTCAGTGTAGTTTCTATTCTAACCACAGAGCATCCTCCTCATCTTCCTGAGGCAGAAGGATGGGATGTACTTTGCATTAGATGTCAGAGCAGAATGCTCCTACCCTTCCCTTTTGTCATCTCAACCAGAGTCATGAGGAGGTAAAGTGAAGGGTGTTGGCTTGACACGAAGAGCTATGATTTTCAATCATTATCTTCAAAGCAGGTAGCATCTCGTCACCTGCTGTCTGTTTTACCTGCTAATTAAGGTAAGACACGTTCACTTTGATGTATAGGCTTGGCCAGCAGCATAGCTTCTTCACGGTGTTGCTCACAGTATAAGGAAATGTATAATTCAAAGCTATTCAGTGTTTATTAATAGAACAAAGGAAAACACACCCATGTCTCACTTCTTCATGTACCTAAAGCATTGCTATGGAATGCTGACCTGTAAATTGGCTTTTAAATAGTAATAATCACCTGATTTTAGGGATAGAGAAGTGTCACTGTAATTTGGGAGCCATTGCTTCTCACGGCCCTATCTCCTCTCACCCCAGATGGAAATATCGTCACTTCCAGTACCACAAGGACAACGACCTCACTGAATTACTCCAAAAACTGTCCCAAAATGGCAAAGCTGCTAACAGTTTATCCTTGTGTGTTTTCCAGATGTTACTGCTGCTGCAGGGCTGCAATTGAAATCACAGCATGGGTCCCATCTCACAGGATCTGCCATTATCCCATGTGAGTTGCTGGTTGCCCTGTGTTTTCCCAGGCTGGTCACACAGGCACAGATATAAGAGTTTGGGATGGCAGTTTAAAGTGAAAACTTCCAGGTATGTTAGTAGTACTACTTATTGTTTGGAACCTTATTTGTTCAGGGTTCAGCAGATAATTGTACCCAAATATGGAAATCTTTTTGTGAAAAACTGGTGTTGTCCCTTGCAGGCATGCCCCTGTATAAAAAGAGAACTCCCACAGAATTGAGGAATGACATTATTAATAGAGAATCGAATTATTTTCTGAACTATCTTTTGTATGTTGTCTTTTCCATTATAAACACGTCCTGTAGCCAATGCGAAAAATTCCAGGTTATGGCATGGATGTTTGTGTTTAGAGGATACCAAAAGTCAGCAGAGCTTAGGTCTTGGGGATACCAAAGTACCAATCCTACAGCTTGGCACTACTGAGAAAAGCCTGGTCCATCCACTTGGCACCCTTCCTTCGGATACTTACAGACACTGATGGTGTCCTCTCTCAATTATCTGTTCTTGAGCCTGAACAGGCCCAGTTCTTACAGCCTTTCTTCCTAAGAGAGGTACTCTAGTCCCTTAATCAACTTTGTTGCCTTCCTGGACCCGCTCCAGGAGCTCCATGTCTCTCTTGTCCTGAGGATCCCAGAACTGGACACAGCACTCCAGGTGAGGCCTCACCAGGACTGAGTAGAGGGACAGGACCACCTTCCATGACCTGCTGGCAATGCTCTTCCTAGTGTCCCCCAGGATACCATTGGCCTTCTTGGCCACCAGGACACTCTGCTGGCTCATGGACAGCTTGTTGTCCACCAGGACCCCCAGGTCCTTCTCTGCAGAGCTGCCTCCCCAGCAGCTGAGCTCCAGCCTGTGCTGGTGCCTGGGGTTGTTCCTCCCCAGGGGCAGGACCCTGCACTTGCCTTGCTGAATTTCAGATGGTTCTTCTCTGCCCATCTCTCCAACCTGTCAGGGTCCTTCTGAGCACTCCAGGGTATTGGCCACCCCTCTCAGCTTCATGTCCTCAGCGAATTTGCTGAGGAGACATCTGTCCCTTCTTACAAGTCATGGATGAACAAGTTAAACAGTTCAAGGCCAGGGTGATGTTTGCTTTCTTCCAGTCCTCAGCACCTCTCCTGCTCTCCATGACCTTTTAAAGATGGCCATAAGTGGCCTCACAGTGGTGTCCATCAGCTCTCTCAGCACTCGTGGATGCATCCTCTCAGGGCCCAAGGACTTGTGGATGGCAAGTTTGCCTAGGTTCTCTATCTCAATCCTCCTTGACAAGACAAAGTCTTTCTTCCAGCCTTCCTTTACCCTGGTCTCCTGGGTCAGAGATTCCTGAGGGCTGGTCTTATCGGTAAAGACTGACACAAAGAAGGCATTTAATAACTCGTATCTCCTCTGTATTCTCTGTTACTAGGATCCCCTCTTCTTTTACTAATGGGCCCACATTATCCTTAGTTTTCTTTTTGTTACTGATGTATTTGAAAAAGGCCTTTTTTTATCCTTTACATCCTTGACAAGATTTTATTCCAAATGGGCCTTGGCCTTTCTAGTTTCATTTCCACTTACTCTGATCACTCGTCTGTATTCACCCCAAGTGGCCTGACCATGCTTCCACCTCCTGTGTATTTCTTGCTTATACTTGAGTAGTGAGAGGAGTTCTTTATTCACCCATGAAGGTTTCTTGCCCTCTTGGCCTGATTTCTTTCTCATTAGGATGCATTGTTCTTCGGCCTGAGGGAAGTGATCATGGACTACTGACCAATGCTCTTGGACCCCGCTTCCCTGAAGGGTCTATTTCCACGGGATTCTTCCGAAAATACCCTAAGGAACCTAAAGTTAGTTCTCCTGAAGTCCACGGTTGTAATCTTGCTCACTGTCCTGCTACCTCTTCCTTCAGTACTGCAGTCTACAATCTTATGGTCACTACTGTCAAGGCTGCCCCCAACCTTCATTGTTTCTGAGTGACTGGGAACAGGAGATCATTATAATCCCTACAGCAAACTGTAGTGGATATCATTAAAATCCCATCTTTATTGGCATTCCTGCAGAGCACCTGAGCATCTGTGTTTTAACTCTAGGAAGAAATCAATTTCAGTGAAAGTAGTTTAGGTAGTAAATTTTACTTTTTCAATGTCATTCTATTTGTGAAAGTGCCAGCGCTGTTGTGGTTGTTGCTCCTACTAGCTAGAAAGACGCCTCACAGTAAAAAAAAAGTAATGTGAGATACTCCATGAACTTCGATGTAAATGGATGGCCTGGAAGAAGCGGGACACTCTGAAACTCTCCTCTTGCAATTGAGGCTGCCTGTAGGAGGGTGGCAATGCTGTGTGGGATTGGCCTGAGATAGACAAACTTCAGTTCTGTGTAAAGAAACTTGCTAAAGGCAAGAGCTCTCACTAGTATGTCAGGTCACTAGACTAATAACAAGCAAACTTTCTGGACTGATAAAAATAGAAAAGTCCTGCATAAGGAAAGTTGAGTTCTGCAGAAGAGCATACCGTCCTGTCTAGGAGCCACAGCCAGATTGTGGTATTTGTCTGACTTCAAGTGGGGACATGGGTAGAAAGAGACTCTAGCTGCCTCTCAGGCAGATAGATTTCACTTTCCTCTGATTTGTTGTTGGAATTTTTTTTAAAATCACATTTTGACCTTCATTTGAGGGATCATAAATTACAGTAAGAGCACTCTCACTGGCCTAATATTTTAAGATGGTGACAGCAGGAATAAGTCAATATTTCTTCCTTCAGTAATTTACACAGTGCCACGCTTCAGAACAATGGACAAAAGGACAGCCAGTCCCTGTGATCCCCGCTCTTGATAAACTCTGCAAGTCAATGCCAAATACAATACAACCCATCGTTTTGGTTCAATTTCTCTCTCAATATGGGCTCTTAGTTTCTTACTGGTCTTCTCTGAAATGAAGCCCTTGACCAGTGAGTAAAGGCAGCTCCTTCCCTAAGACGCACCCCCATGCCTGTCCTCACTTCTGGTGGGTGACAGGGCAGCGGCAGAGCTGCCAGCGCCTGTCCTTTGATGACCATCACAGGTCTTGGGTCACATACCCCACTCTGTAACATCACCCATTTCAAAGCCATGGTGACAATGCCACAATGACAAGAGTGTTTAACAGTCTTGTTTTTCATACCATTTGCTGTTGTTACCGTCCTACAGCCCCTTCAGTATCTCTACTCTTAGCAGATAAGCCACCGTCTCTCATTGACTATAAAAGATTCAAAATGGTGAAGGCAGAAGCCTCATGACTGTTCACAGCTGCAGGGCACTGGATGTTGGCTGCCCTTCCTGTGGCCCCCAGCCTTTGCAGGTACTAAGAACCAAGTGAAAGGTTCCTCACATGGGTAGGGACAATCCCAAAAACAAATATATGTTGAATGGAGACGGAATTGAGAGCAGCCCTGAGGAGAAGGGCTTGGGAGTGCTGATTGACAAGAAACTCACCATGATCCAGCAACGTGCACTCACAGCCCAGAAAGCCAGTGATGTCCTGGGCTGCATCTAAAGCACCATGGACTGCAGGGCCTGGGAAGGGATTCTGCCCTTCTGCGCTGCTGTGGTGAGACCCCACCTGCAGTGCTGCATCCAGCTCTGGGGTCTTCAATATAAAAAGGACATGGATTTATTGGAGTGAGTCAAGAGGACAGTCGTGATGATCAGAGGCATAGGACATCTCTGTTGTAAGGACAGGCTGAGACAGTTGAGGTTACTCAGCCTGGAGAACAGAAAGATCTGGGGAGACCTTACAGTACCTTCTAGCACTTCAAGAGAGCTGCAGAAGAACTTTTTACGAGGGCAAGTATTGATATACAAGTGGAAATTGTTTTAGATTATCTGTTTGAAAGAAACTCCTTATTGTGAGGGTAAGGAGGCACTGAAAGATGTTGCACAGCGAAGTCATGGATGCCCCATCCCTTGAAGTGTTCAAGGCCAGTTTGAGTGGGGTTCTGGGCAACCTGGTCCAGTGGAAGGTGTGCCTGCCCGTGGGAGAGAGTTAGAAGGAGATGATCTTTAAGGTCTCTTCCAACACAAACCACTCTATGATTCTATAATTCTATGATTTCCTCAGTCTCTCCAGGGTTGGACCAGAACTGGAAGTGGCACAGGCACACTCCAGTGGGATGGTAGGTTTGGGTGTCAGAATGACTGTTTCGTGTAGCAGTAAGAAAACATAAGTATCTCTAGAGCACAATTCAGGGGGAGAAAAGAGCTGATTTTAGCTGGATAATCTCAATTTTGCATCATATTACTGGAGTAATATAAAGATCTCCATTCTTAATTCCTGAAGCAGATGCATCAGCCTAAAGGACAGTCTCTGTTCCCCAATAAAGCTGAGGAAAATAAAGGGTATGTTAAAAGCTCTTTATGTTGAAATGATTGTCAAAACAGGTTGTTTTAGCATGCGCCCCAGAGACTACCAGAACAATCTAGAGGATAATCTAATATATACTCACTGCCCATGTCAACAGAAAAACTATTTCTTGTGAGTTAAAATGAGGTGTACATGGTGCTTCTAACAGCATTACCAGCATCCCACAAATGGAGAGGTCCCTCCCTGCAGGGGAACATCAGCAAGTAGCCACAGCTCTGCCAAGGTGGAGGAGCTCCAGCTGAGGAAGCCATTATCTGGTGTTTGTATTGGCTCTGGTCATCTGAAAAGCAAGAGGAGCTCAGCATTTCGTTTTCTTGGGTTTCTGGGGAGAAGAAATGAGAAAAAAATACGGGCAGACAGAACTAAACTCTCCCTCAAATATCCCAAGTGTGACATTTGACAGGATGGCTAATGCAAGAGAACAGGAATCAAGAACCAAGAATCCCTGGAGCAGAGTCATAAAATGTCCAGAAAATATGTTGTCTTGGCTTGAAGTTCTCCCACCTCCCACACTGGGCATAAAGGTGGGAGACCGGCCAGGAGCTGTCTCTGCAGGAACAGGGTGGCGGGGAATTCAAACTTACCTACTCAGTGATTTGTACGGCTTCTGACAATCCTAGAGCCGCTGGGTTCTGAATGGGCTGTTCAGACAGCACTGCACCTGACCTTTCCATGCTAAATCTTGGGCTTTGCTGCTGTGACTTTGATCCTACCTTATGTGCTGTCATGAAACAGCATGTTTTGTCTCACAATCCATGTATGAAAAAGATATGAAGAGGTGACCCTGTCTTCACGCTGCACTTCTTTACTTGATGTAGGTACTTTGGCATATGTGCAGTGTTTGGTCTGAAAGAAAACCCAGAAGGAAGAAGACAGGAATCATGGAGTTATAACTCTTTTCATTTCCCTAACCAGCTGTGCTAATGGCCTTCAAAGTGTACGTGAATGAGATTCAGAGATCTGCTGCTATGCATCCGCTCTTCTGCCAACCAGCATTATTCTGTTACCAATCTTCTGCAGGCGTCTGCCCTTGGCTTTTGTATGTGTGTGCCTGCATTGAACATCACCATTCCCTTCCCTGGGTATGACTGTAGTCAATTATAATTATGCAAAGCAAATGCCAGCTCACACAGCAGCAAGCTCTAAAAAATGAAGTCTCTACGCTTGCCTCTTAGCAGTAGGAAGATCACTACTCTTTGGTGTTTGATTCTGATCTCACACTTGTTCACTGCTAATGGAATTTCCTTGACTTCAAAGCAGACACAATTTACACGAGAATGAGATTCTTGTTCAGCCCCATGAGTTTAAAGTGCTCTCGGGCAGTCATACACAGTGGTCCAGGAGAGTACTAACCACTCCAGTACAGAGTTCTTCTAGTCCTTTCATAGCTGACATCCCACTGAAGACTTGTTAACAGCAGTGAGTGCATGTGAATCCTTCATTTTCCAGTGTCTGATCTCCCATCAGCACAAGTGGGATTAACCAGTCAGATCCAATCACATCTGACCATGACGTCAGATTTTAGACCTTGCCTCAATGCAGTGAGCTCAGTGTTCGTTTCTAGTGGTCACCTGGAGGGATAAAAACGTAACAGTCTAAGGAAGGATTAATAATCACTAATATAGTAATAATCTTGATGGGATTCATCTGAGAATACACAAAAGCTGGCTGATGTCATCGCAAGGGCTCTCTCAATAATTTTTAAATGTTCTTGAGAATATGGAGATATCTAAGTTGACTGGAAGCTGGTTAATGTTGTACCAATTTTCAAGAGGAGTGACCCTGAAATTACAGGCCTGTCAGTCTCACTTCAGTGACTGGTAAAAGTATGGAGAAAATTGTTCTGGGAGATATTGAAAAACACGTGAAGAACAAGTCATCAGTCACAGCCAGCACAGCTTCATTAGGGAAAAGTCCTGCTTGTTGGATCTGATTTCCTCTTATAACAGGATAATCCACCTAGCTGATCAAGGGAACTCAGCTGATGTAATACTTTTGGATTTCAGTAAACTTTCAATACTATCTCTACCAGGATCCTTCTGGATACTTCATGCCATGGGTGAACAGCTGGCTGATGGGTTGGACAGAAAGGGTTACAGTGAATGGGGTGACATCAGACTGGTGATCTGTCACTTAGTGGGCTTCCACAGGGCTCCTTCAGGAGCAGAATAAAATAGTAGCAGAATAGAAAGTGTGCACAATTTTCTTTCTGGGTACATTGTTTACCATGTTGAAAGAAACTGACCTTCTGAAAGAGCTAGTATTTTCCAAGGGAAAGCTTTTGTCTCTTTATCTCAGACCTCTGAATAAACACGAGGCCATGAAGGAGATGGATAGGAAAGTTCATTTGTTACGGCATTCAGATGCTGTGTTCTACACTGGGAGTAGGCACATGGGAAATTGTACAGAGTCATAAGACCTTCCCTCATGAGGAAGAAGGAAGCAAAATAACAAGCCAAATCTTTATGAGATGAATTATTCTACAAGTTAGTGAATGCCTGCATCAAAATATTTGTTTTTTCTTAAAAAAAAATGCTCTAGAAATAGATGCTGAATAAAAAGAGGCCTTGCAATATCAATTTGAGACAACAATCAAGATCAAGCCTGATAGCTGGAAGTTTCCACCACATAATTCGCACCAATACTATCCGTGTAAAAAGCAGCAAGACAGCATCACAGCAAGCTATAGGAACAGTACTATAAAGGACATCAGAGATGGATTGCTTCAAACTGCCATCATGACCAGAAGAGCTGGCAGGCAGCTCTCCAGACCCCAGATCACAACACAAAGACAGAAAATCACTCTGTTCGTTAGGGTGACGATCTACCTTGTGTCATTGCAGACATCCATCAGACCAGGAGGACACTGTGTTTCCACAGCACAGCTGATGCACTGCCAGCTCACACCCTGCCTTACACTGCAGTGACTCGTTCCCCCTCCAAGAGCTGCTTCTGAGTGTGAACTGTAAAATAAGGAAGGCTGTTTGCTGACCACATGAGAGCATACCAACATTTTCATGTCTTTGCAAACCATAAGCAATTGTTTGAGGAGAAAGGACAGTTGTAAAGTTCCTTATGGACAGAAGATGACAGGAGTGCTCTAACCAGGATTTGCTGCATTCTCCACCCAGCCTCTGCCAAGAGTGCTCAAGGCTCTGTGCTTCTGTGCTCAAGGTCTCACTGCTTCCTGAAGCTGTTGGCTTTGAGGGCAGTACTGTCCAGCCATCATCACTTGGTAAGCCTTCAGCCTGAGAGACACATTTGCTTATTTTCTCTACTTGAGAGCTGCATGTTTCTCTGGCACTGCAGCTGGCATCAGCGCAGGAAAATGAAGAATTGTTATATTTGTTCTGGCTGAAAAGCAGAAAGAAAATGCATGATAGTTGATGGGGGACAGCCAGGACAGTACTAACTGCAGTGTCTTCTGCTGGTTTTTCCAAACTGGATTAAGCTGCCTGACAGAAAATATCAGCCTGAACTCCATGCATACTACAGAATATGCATAAATATTACATGCATTAAGATACGTTCAGATTACAAGGCATAGCAGTGAAGATGCACCAGATCAACACAGGTGTAGAAATACCTATTAGAATTTTAAATTCCCACTTTCACCTTTTACACACTAACAGTCCCCTGCATACCTTGTGCCAAGCTCCTAAAACAAACCCATTAAGCAGTACATTTTTCCAGAACTTCCTAATCTCCCAAATTATCTAGGTTTGATAAACCCTAATGATACAATTTTCTCCATTTTTCCACAGTATTTTACCCACTGAAAGGGGATAAAATTCAGATTTCTACATTGCTGCTGCTGCTGCATTGCATCCAGAACCACAGTGTACTGAAGACTCATCTCTGTGTTGCTGCGTACACAGAGTACTTTCTTTAAATTGCTGGCCTCAGAAACCTCTAGGGATGTGTGGATTACCTCTAGAGAGCCTGCAGAAGGCAACTGAGAAAAGTAAGACCATGCCAGCAGGCTAAAATTTACTATATATGCATGTGTGCAGTCACTAAAACCAAACCAAACAAAATTTAAAAAAACCCACAAACACCCTCCCAAAAAAACCCCCGAAACAAACAACCCGAACAACTGCTATAGCCTGAATATAGACTACAATGACCTGTTTTGCCTTAGTGTGCATGTATCTGGGATTTTACCTCCAAAGAGGAAACAATGTTTTGCACGTAAGACAGAAAGAGATGGTGAGGTTTTCTGTTTGTGCACTCTTTAAGGTTAATAGCAATCTACAACCAGTGTCAGAAATTAGTTCAGTATAAACTATAGTGGATCAAGGAGTGTTTGAGTTTTGATGACTCTCTCTTATTTGAGGATTTTCAGTGTTTAGAAAACTGTGTGTGACCAATGCCCCAGGGAGACAGCATATGCTAAGAGGTGGGCATGACCAGTGAGAGCTGATCTTGTGTTGGAGTGGTGCAAGTGGTTTGAGTGGCACTATCTTAACACTGAACGGTATTCCTCAAGAGAAAAACGATTTGGAAATGGACACATTTTCAGGCTCAGTTATTTCTCTTCAGCTCAGTCTCTGGTCCTTTATGGCTACAGTGAAGCACACATAGAGTCTGAGCAGGCATCCATCTCTGGGAGGTATGCCCTTGCCTCTTACGGACTCATCTTTGCCTCTGTTTTCCTCTCTGCATTGCTGCCTGCAGCTCCCTCCTCCTGTCCGGCAGCACTCCGTTCTCCATCAGCAGAATGCTCAGTGGTCAGGCTTGCAATCAGTCTGAAGTGAGCACAGCGTCAATCAGAGGGTTAAAAATAGAAAGACAACTGGTTTTTTTTTTCTCTCAGTAGTCTATACCTGCCAAAAATGAAGTGGCTGGTTCTTGTGGCTGGCTTGTGTTCCTGTGCCAGGCAGGTCATCCCCACGACCATGTCTGCTTTCTTAGCCTGCCTGTTACAATGAATCAAGCAGCCCATAGTAAGACTGGTACGGGTTTCAGAGTAGCTATAAACTGGGAGATGCAGGAAGGAAAGGACAAGCTGAATTCTGGATTTCATACCTCCTTTTGTTTAAATCCCAGTACAGAGGAGCCACACATGTGAATACTTCAGAGTATGTCAAGTGTAAGCAACTATTTAGCGTCAGCTAACACTGTGTTATTACTGCATGAGTAACAGCACACTATCAGGAAATCACTAACGTTGAGCGGTGGGTGGCAGAAAGCCATTACAAGTTTTGTTATTATTATGACCTTGTGTGGAAAGCTTCACCTTTAACCTAGAGAAGTGTATTGTTTTGCCTTAAGATACAAGATGTCCTCAGAGGTAACTGGCATGCTTCACTTGTGCTTCACTTGTGCTATGGTCCTTTTGACTTCTCTTACTCCTCTCCTTTGGCACATCTTTAGACACGTCTGGTGATAGAGATGTGGTAGAAAGTAATGGAGGGAAAGATGCGATGAGGATCTAACACTCTCAGACTGTGTAATCTTGCTGTCCAATTCAGTATGTTGCCCCTTAGTCAAACTTTGGTATGTTAACTAACCTCTGGCCCCTTTGTAGCGTGCTCTGTTCAGCTCACTGGAGATTTTGAAGACTGGCACTTGTCTCTCAGTCTCTCATTACTGCTGCAGCTGTCTGAACTGTAAGTTGCAATCACTGCAAGTAGGAGGACTCTGAGAGTATGGGCAGGCAAAGTTGAATCAATCCAAAGGTTTGTACATTTGCACACATTGTACCGATTTGTGCCACATTGTTTTTTCCTGCCATTTGCTGCTTGCAACAAGAAGAGGCTCTCAAATTAGGTAATGCACATGGAAGGCATTAATAATACGTTGTGACAGGTGTAGTAAATTAATTTGGAGACTACTATGAACAGTGTGAGAACACAGGTATTATTGCAGTTTCTTCTGTGGAAAGATGGCAAAAATATCTCTTTTCTAGTAATTTAAGAGACTGCAGTTGCTTCCAAAATACTTTGATGAAAACTTCAGCTTCTTAGACAAGAGAGACTCCTCTTGACTGGCCAGAGTCCAGCAGAGCTTTAGCAATTTAAACCAGCTGAAACCATGGCCCATAACATTGTGTTTACACCCTCAGCCCTGGAGAATATTTAAACAGGACAGATCCAAGTTTCTACAGCCAGTGGAAAGACTAACAATAATTTCAGAGCTAAACTGAGCCATTAGCCAAACTTTTAGATGAAATGGAGGCATATATGAAAACAAGTCCGATTTCCAGTTCTGAAAGAACAGTTTTCAGAAAGTGAACTGATTAGTGACTCCAGTGAGTCCAAAGAGTTGTAAGGTAGTTCGGCTGAAGGAGACCTGTAATTTATATTCAGTAAGAGCTGCAATCAACTCTCTGGAATTCACTTCAGAAGAAAAGGACTAAAACTTGCAGGAAGGGGCTACAGACCAAAATTGATCCTCACAAAGTCCAGCACAGCTAATCAACAAAAAGAGCTTAGTTTTGGAGGCCAGGAAGTACAGGGCTGGGGTAAAAATTGCCAAAAGTCAAACCAAGTTATAAGTTTGCAGAGGAAATTAAATAGTAATAATAAAAGGAAATCATAAAAAGTTACTTAGCTATTGAAATAAAAAAATTTTAGAGGAGAAAAGATGTGATGTTTTTATACTGAGAGGATTAATGCTGGCATAGATGTGTGAAAACATTAAATGAAGCTCAGCTTCATTTACGGGTTTTCTGTAAGGACATGAAACTCTGGAGAAAAGGAGGACAGATATGGGATAAGTGTCAGGAAATTGAAAATACGTCCTCAGGGGAGATACAAAACTCTGAGAGCTGGATGTGCTCAGGCAGCAGGGAGCAGATCCCTCACTGCAGGACACTTGAAGACCTGGCAGCCAGTCTAAACAATTTTGTCAAGCTGTGAAGGAGAGGGATCCACATGACTTGAGAACAGTAAATATAGTAACCATAATTAAGAAAGTGAGCTTGCATCTAAAGGCCTGTTTGCTTGATTGTAATAGTATTCCAGAGTACAAGAACTTTAAATTAAAGGAATAATTAATGATATGATGATAAATGAAAAATAAAAGAAAGGACAACAGCCTGCACTTGCCAGCTGGAGGGTACCAGGCCAGCCTAAAGCTTCTGCTTGCAAAAGTACTGATTGATTGCTTTAAGGAAAGTAATTGCAGCCAAGTGAAGCTGTCCAAACATCTGAGAAGCACTTGTGATATGGGAAATTGCTAGGTAAAATGGAAAAGACAAAAAGGAAAAACACACAAACTGTAGCAAGAAAGTACAAAATGCCTTTAAAAGAAGATGGCAAGGGGTTGTGTTAAAGGACGACTTGCAGCTTTTTCTGGGAACCAGAATCTTTTCACAGCTGTTTCCATAAAGGACTTTGGTTGCAAAAGTAGGTGTATGTTAATGACATTTGCTCTTTAGACATTTGCAGGAGACAGCATGGCACAGAAAGGCATCTGAACATGGTACAGGTAGAAACAGACAACCTACAGATCTGGAAAAATAGTAGTAGTGTGAAGTTTAACACTCATTTCAAGACTTTGTCTTTAACATCTAACAGGAGGATTTCTGTAGTAGACTGGGAATTCACTACTACATCTCTGCAAGAATGCGGGGAAGTGAAAGAGAAGGAGGAAGAAAGGCTAATTTTATTCATTTACAGGAGTAACTGTGAGAGCCCGGGTTGACAGGGCTGTACAAAATGCAAATGTCTTCATAGACTTTGTTAGGGAAAGTACTTCCAGTAGACATAGGGAAGCATTCACAGTCTTGCACAGCACTTTAATTGGAATATCAAGAACAAGGCCAACAGCTCACATCCTGGAGAAAGAAATTCATATGGCAGAGGTAGGATGAAAAATTTTACTCTGTGCAAAGAGACTCAGAGAGTTTAATTTATTTAGCAAACCAAGGGCTCTAATGTGATTGAAATACTGATGACTTGGTTGAGTGCACAGCCCAGTGTTCATTTTGGGTTCATGAAAGAGCTATTCTTGCTTTTATGTCTTCCTGTGGATCAGACCTTATCTTCTAGTTTCCTCAGAAATCTCTGGGGTGGTAGTGACCTGAGGGAAGGTGTACACCTGATGGTGCCTATCTCTGTCTCTGGTAAGGTACCTCACAGAGTTTGGACTTCCTTACCTATCAAACCTGGAAAGAAGAGACACCATTAAGATGAAAGGAAGCAGTAATCAGAGAGGTTGGTTTGAAACCAAATCTATCATCATATCTGGATTTAGGAACCTGAAACAACCCACTGGGTACAGGTAACCAGAGGTCTGTCTCACAGAGGGATAAAGGTAGGAGATATGAATCCTACGTTGAAGGCTAGATCCAAGGTTGTGCTTTCTTATTCAAAGAACACGAGGAGGGAGACCCTAGTGAGTTTTTGATATAGTAGATTAATTTCTAAAGTAATCATCCAGGCAAGGGTGAGGAGGGCTGAGTACACTCCTCAGCCTGGAAAGCTCAGACATCTATCAGTCTACATTTCATAACAGAGTTCTAACCTATAAGCTATAGGTGAATCTGGGGCATGGAGATAGTTCAGTTTTTGTGTTCAAGTCATGCCATTTAACATCTGAAAACTGAATCTTTGCAGGGCTGTGGAGGAAGAAAGCCAGAGGAAATGAGCTTATTAAAAGGGGTTGTCTGAGAAGATAGGCAGGCAGGGCAAAGAGCATGAGCCTTGTTCCCTTAAGAAACTGAAATAGTTAATTAAAATTAACAGTTAGCCCTTTTCTGGAGACAGGAATGCAACTTCTCATGCGACCTGTATTATAAAAGGATGATAATTCCTCAGAAGACCTAGCATGGAAATATGTGTGTCCTTGTGCAGAGAATTACATAAAGGTGTGAGGCTTGGATCACATCCTCAAAGGGCTTACAAGTAAAGACACAGAGGTAGTGAATCCTATGGGTGTTGAAATGGATGCCCATCTGCCCATTTTATCTGTCCATTGTTTGGGTTAGCCCTTTGAGTGAAATTCATCACACCTGATCACCATGGAGCATCAAGTGAAAGCTAGTTCTCCAGGTGCCTCCATGACCACTGAAAGGAGACAGGTGGTTCAGCCTTCCAGCTAGAACAGGTTCGGTGTCCCACACTGAGACCAGCCTGCTGTCTTTACAGGTATCCCTGCTGGTTACAGGTAGAGCTGAACAGCCAGCTGAGATGACATATCCTGTGTCTGAGAGCTAACACCAGGTGGGACAAATCCCACCATGTACACCTTTGCACACAAAGATCCCAGTCACAGCAGCTCAGGCTCCTCTGGGGTTCAGATGCTTTTGGGGATTGTACCTGGCAAAAGGCAGGATAGAGAATGAAGATCAGCTTGCTTGTGAGAGACTTCAGGCCAAACAGCTGTGGATCAAAGAGTTTAACAGCTCCATTGGCAAAGATGATAGATTTTTGCATGTTCAGCAAACCTAATCTCTTCATTTAATTTAAAAAATTTACAAGCTCTCCTGGCATAGCTGGTGGAGCTTGTAAGCTTTGTGATCAGATTAAGCCAATGGAACACATGTATTATGAGTGCCGAGTAGTTCAGATGTTCCTTTCCGTCCTTCAAACTTTAAAACAGAAAGAAATAAAAGTAAACAACTACCATTAAGAATGAAAAACAGAGTTTTCAAATCCCAGGAAATCTCAAGAATCAGAGAGCTCACTGCAGAAATAATTTTGTCCCATTTATCTTCCTCTCTGTGAGATGTGTTTATCATCAACATGTAGCAAGACCACAAAGATTGTTATTATTTTACAGCTGGCAACATGCACTTCAGGAATGTCATTCCTGTTTCAGGGCTTGATTTCTTATCCTGACTTTTTTCATTAACTTTAGTGCTTCGCTTTTCATCATCCTCCCATTAGAAAATGACAAAGTAATTATAAATGCCAGTTTGATGCAGGGGTTCATTTACCACACACCTCCTCATTTTCCTGTTTGCATTTGTGTAACAGGGCTCAGCATGTGTAGATAAACAAAGAGGAGTCCTGCAGATCCAGGAATAAGTCAAATATAAAGAAAGAAGCAGTTAAACAGAGCTAGCTCCTAAAAGCCAAATAATTCTGAGTTCATTGGGTACAAACATGGCTTAGAAGAAGCTGAAGTACATTAACAAGGAAAATGTTAAGAGGGAACATAGTGGGGATGTTCCACCTACTGTGCATCCAGAGGACAGCCCTGGCTGCCCTGGTGAGCATCGCACACAGCACAGATGCAGCAGTCCTGGGGATCAGTGCAGCAAAAACCAACCTCTCGGCACATGGGACCCCTGCACTCCAAACACCCCCAGCACGTGCATCCACATCCTACACACACGTCTGGTGCAAGACACCCACTGGCAGTGTCTGCAGGCTGCCATGGCAGTGGGATGTGCTGGGATATCTGGGAAGCATGGATGCTCTAGAGAGTATTTTCCAAGACGGTAGAAGGCTTTTTAGTACAGGGTTTGATTGAAAAAACTCACCTCAGAACACTTCATAGGGAAAAGCAATATCGAAGCCTCGGGTGCACTTAAGGTAGAAATTCTTGCACCACCTTCAGAGGTTTCACACTGTGGTAGTCTGACCCAACCACCAGGATGAGAAGAGATTAGTGACAATCCTTTCTCTGTGGGCACAGAAGTACCCAGCACTGCAAAGGTACCATCAGAAAACAAAGAAGTGTCTTTCCCCTTTCCTTCTCCAGCTTTTCACCCTTATAAGGGTTGTTTCAAGCAACAGAGTTCTTGTGCCTCCTCTGATCCTTGTGCCAAGGTGAAGCTCTTGCCACAAGAACAACACCCTGAAACACCTCTGGTATTTATGACACATTGCTTAACTTAATGGGGCCCAGGGCCACGGCAGTTTCACAAACACCTGATTTCTTTTTTCTGGAGGAGATAATAAGTATTGGCTTCCAGGAGTCGAGATAGGTGAACATTCTCTGAAAGTGCAAATGTCACTGTAAAACCACGAAGCTCATCATAAGAAATGAGCCATGGTCTTAGTGCTGTGACTTTTAGCTTCTGTCTGGAGTAAAATGTGAGGAGGAATAGTAAAATCTCATCAGGCATGTCAGGCTCTGTGAGCCATGTTGAGTTCATTACTGTTAGGGCATTTCACTATGAATCTAGGTCTGCATCATCTTTTCCATAAAGTTGAGAAAATATTTTAAGTAGGATTTAGGTTTGAGTTTGCTTCAAGAAAACTTGCTCTTTGGCTTCACTGTCTAAACTCTTTTGTGATGTTATTCTACCATTTTTTCATGTGTGCTTATGTAGACACATGCATATATATTGATTTTCTACCTTTTTAGAAGAACTGCCTTCTTTTAACACCTAAAAATCAAAATGTAAGCCTGCATATGACAGGTCACAGTTGAAGAGCTTGAAAACTGGTTATTTTTATCATTATTTCCCCTACCTCCTAAGAAAGCTTGATTTTACTACTTTTCTCTTGGACCATCCTTCCTCTGAGCTTTTCAGTTCACTGCCCATTGAAATCACATCTGACAAAGGGACAGAAAGTCTTAGTTCCTAGTTTTGGTAAAATCAGTAACTACTTAGAGGAGAAGATTAATTTCTTCAATAAAGGCATGTTTTAGGAGCACCAGTTCCTCCACCAGCCAGCATATCTCTCCTGAACACCAAGCCCCCCAGCTTTCTGCTGGCAGGGTGTAGCAGGAGTTGAGAAGGGAGGACTGGGGAGTGAGTGGGTGGAGGGCAGAAGAAGCTGGAGTCTTTTGGGGGCCATGACTGTGAGGTGCTGATGGTGTTGCTCTGAGGTAAGGGTAGGCTGTTCTCATACGCTGAAACTAAGAAACATACCACAACCTAGCCACAGCATAAACATGCACAGAAAATGGTATCACATTCCCTTTAAAGACAGTGTTAGTGTACCTAAACAGTTCCCAGACACTTTCTATTCCACCAAACAAACTCCCATTTTTGTCACTACTAGTGGTAACAGACCAAGAATGTACCACTTGGAAGTGATTTTTCTATTTCTGAATGAAGAGGAATTTTGCTTTATAGATATATCTTCTTGGTTGGCTGAATTACATAAAAGTGCTTGCTTCCTGTGGCTAAACTTGGAGTTCATTTATATGCAGGCCAGCAATCTCTCTCTTTTTGATATATTTCTGCAGTGGAAGAATAATAAAGTTCTCACTAGATTCCTGACTTTAGATCTTTTTATAATGAAATGTAGTACAAGTGTCTTTTTTGTCCTTCTTTTGGAACAGGAGGCAAGAGGACACTTCTGACTGGTAGATCTGCTCTAGGTCAAGTCTTTCACAAACAGGACAACCAATGCTAGCAAGATCAACTGTACTTCTGATTTTCTTGTGTGAAAGTGGATGCATTAACACTTGCTGTCTCTGATTGACAGACTCAAATCTTTGCTGTTGCCACTCATGATAAGCTCTGATACCTGTCAGTTTATCAGCTTTAGCACTAGGGCTCTGCCTGCAACAGCACAAAGGTATTCTATTCACCATCATTTGGATCCTGAGCACTTTTTCTCTTAGTGATGTGGACCGCAGTGCAAGCCTCAGTTTTATTTTCTCCCAGGACACCATTTTTCTGTGTAGACCTACAATCCTTCTGCAGAACCATGGAGGAAACCTGGAAACCAGCGGAGCATCTTCTGTAGTGACAACCTTAATGCTGACAATAGGTGCCATTGTTACGCATTGAGCTGATCCTACAGGGTGACCCTGGAGGAGGAAAGTGCAGTGATTTAATCACAGTCACGATGTCACTATCATCACTTGTCCTATTTCTGCTGTCTGTCCACTCTAATACAATGTCTTACGACTCTCAAAATTCCACAATAAGCAAGTTCATAATCTGTCGTGTCCGAATTAGTGGCAGCTGTGTAACTTGTGTAACAAGTTATTTTATTGTTAGTCGTGGCTAACACTTTGCCACCTTTGTTCCTAGCAATGTCTTCACATCAGGTCCCAGGACAACACCTTCCTGCAGCACCTCAGGGTACCTAACACACACGTCCCTGGCTGTTCCTTACATGCTGCATCCTGCCAAGCATAAACATTCACAGTCATGAGTCAGGCCTCAACACTGCCTGACAGTCTCTTGAAAAACATCAGTAATTCTTGGTAATTTTATTCTTGAGGATCTTTTGGGGAGTTACAGCTTGCAACTTGTTTTATAGAAATGTAGGAAGCATTGTTCTTATGTTTCTGTGAATGAGGTTGTCCCATGCTCATAGGAGCCCAGGAGTCCCACTGTTTTAATTGCAGCCTGCTTTGTATCCAGGCTGAAGGGAACAGAGAAGAGCAGAAATCTCCTGCAGCACTTTTTGCTCTGACTGGCTCTGATGATGAAGGAAAGTGAGATGATATAGTTAATCTTTACCAGAGAAAGCTAGAGAGAGGACCCTGAGCTATCTAGCTGCCAGCTAAAGCTGCCTTGGCAACAGTTTAATGGGCAGTGGCCTGTACTTGAATGACTTCAAGAAGAGATGTAATCAACCATTCACTATCTTTCTTCTTTCCATTAAGTTCAAAGTACTATATAATCACTCCAATTTTCTTTCAGCGGTGATAAGGCTCAAGCATAAACCACAAAGTCTGAACTCTCAGTCAGCCTCCATGTTTTATCCTGTATTTATCATCAGCCATCATCAGGTTCTGTCTTTCTGCCTGACCCCGTATGGAAACTAGCCTCCAAGGAGGGTCAAGTATTCACTTTCATACTCCTCTGTGCTGAAATGCTTTTCCTGGCAAGATTAGATAAAGCAATTCCTTTTCATTTCAGGCCATCTCAAGTACATGCTTTATAAAAAATCTACTTTAAAGCAATTCTTTTTCTCATTTGCTATAAATTTATAGAGTGAGAGGGTCAGGCTATTTTTATAGTCAATGTGCCAGGAACAAAGTCCAATAATTTACTCTACTTGCATAAAAAAAAGTTATTTTTATCTTAAAAAGGCGTTTAGAGGGTATTGTCAAAGACTCCTTTCCCGGTCACTACCTGGTCAGAATCTTCAATATGAGTCAGACACAAATCCAGTAAAAGCTTTTAGGGTTGTAGTTTAATTAAGTACAAATTAAGTAAAATTTGCGTTATTTCTGCATCTTACATTGATCAACCATTGATGAAACATAGAAGCAATGTCGGCAAGAGAGGCTGGGATTTTTCCTTCCCTGAGTTCTCAGCATGCAGCCCCTCTCTTGCTCACCAGGAGAAGCTCGGTTTTCCTCACATCTCACCAGGCACAGGGGAGAGGAAAGTGTCGCTGGCTTTCCTATAGGCTAGAGTGAGAACACCAGCTGGGACAGTCTCCTGAGGTGTGGAAAATGAAGGTTCATACCTCTGTGAAGAAAGTATTAAACATCTCCCTTCCAAGAATACTCTTGCCACTTGGCTCTCAGTGAGCTTGTCATTTAAAAGTGGGATCACATTTTAGGACGGTTTCTACAACATGCCTGAAAGCCTGGGACACCACGACCTTGCAGGGACCTGTGCACATGGTGATGCTCTGTCTGCCCAGCTACTGCTCAGCCTCCCCAAGCTGTGACTGGTGGACCTCCCCAGCTGCTGCCCCAGACCTGTGCAGAGCTGCTCCTGCCCCCCAGACCCAGGTGTGTGTTTGAGGCCATGCAGGCAGGTGCTGGGGCTTGTCCTGCACGTGCAACCAGACAAGCAATCACCCACTGAGGTACACAGCCCGTCATCAGCTTGGCAGTGATACTGCACCACTTTGCGTGGTACTGCTGTTCTGCCTTACTTTGCTGCAGCTCACAGAGGGGATTTCCACATTTCGGCATCTCTGATACAACGTCTTTGATGCCCAAATGTGGTCTAATTGCCACTTTACCTTGGCAGTTCCCTCTGCACTCTCTAAACTGTAGATGATGTGAAGACAGGCTCTTACATATGCAGTGCACTGCTGCTCTGGCCGCACTACGCCTCCTTGGATGGGGAAAATTTCTGAATCCCGAGGCCATGCCCTCATCTTTGCTGTAGGGGGCACTGCGAAGAAGCTGCCCTGAGCAGCACGGGGCATGTATTTACTGGGGAGTGGACCAGCAGCTCTGCTCCGAAACGCATTGTCAAATGCCAAGACACAGCCATAGCTCTGGAATTAAATCAGTCGTGGGGTAAGTATCACCAGCATCCTTGCACACCTGCTCACATGTATCTGCATACACACACATATGTGCATTTCCTTCTGTAGACATGGAGGTATGATCCACCACACGGATGGTGAACCCTGCTGGCCAAATTACATCCCAAAAATGAAATACAGTGTGTATCTTTATACGAGTGTCTTGATCATATAGAGAATGAGGGATCTTAATTCTGTGTAACAACATGACAAGACATACAGCAAGGACACAGAGCACTTGCAACCTGCTTTGAGGCAGTGAAATTTAATATTACAGATACGTCTGGTAACTCCACCCGTTGTTAAGATTACCAGACACTTTACACTGTAAGACCCTCTTTTCAATTCCATGTGCACCGAACACTGACTGCCTGGACTGACATTTATGTATGCCAGATGTTTGCATCAGGTTTCTGCAGTAATGGTTTCTGCAGTTGTATAAATTGCAGAAAGCTATAGTTCATGGCACTTAAAATTACATGACCAGGAGTGCTCGTTTCGGCTGGGGTAGAGTTAATTTTCTTCACAGTTGCTAGAGCAGGGCTATGTTTTGGATTCGTGCTGAAGTCAGGGTTGATAATACAGAGCTGGTTTTGCTATTGCTGGGCAGGGCTTGCACAGAGCCAAGGCCTTTTCTGCTTTTGGTACTGCCACCCTGGGGAGGGGACTGGGGGTGCTTAGGAGATTGGGCCGAGACAGAGCCAGGACAGGTGACCCCAACTGACAAAAGGGATAATCCAGACCATGTGGCACCATGCTCTGTGTGTAAAGTGGAGGAAAGAAGAAGTAACGGGGGACTGACTGGATTGGATTGATGGAGTGTGTCTTCCCAAGTAACCATCATATGTGATGGGGCCCTGCTTTCGTGGAGATGGCTGAACACCTGCCTGCTCATGGGAAACAGTGAATTAATTCCTTGTTTTGCTTTGCTTGTGTGCACAGCCTTTGCTTTCCCTATTAAACTGTCTTCTTCTCAACCCATGAGTTTCCCAGCTTCTACCCTTTCAATTCTCTCCCCAGTTGCACTGGTGGGGGAGTGAGCAAGGAGCTGCTTGGGACTTAGTTGCTGGCTGGGGTTAAGCCATAAAACTAGGGCATATATCTTGCTTTGCATTTGTTAAAAAAGTCTTTCTGAGCACTTCATCCTGAGCAACCAAGGTGTTGTAACCTTTAGGCAAGATTTGACAAATTGAATAGGATTGCTTTCTTCCTACGCATCTACCTTCTTGGGAAATTGTTCCCAAATTTGTCCAGTTTGTAAGTTGACAAAAATCACCTCTACTAAATGGAGACCTTCATTTTATCAAATGTGAAATGCTGAAGACAAATTAAGCAAAATCTGCCCTGCACACATCATTCTGTGTTCGCACTTGCAGAGCTCTTGAGTCCCCTGTCCATCCATCTTCAGTGGCTGAGTGGGGAAAAAAGCTCTCCTTTTGCCCGCCATGACCAGGGACTCAGAACCCTGAACATTACATAAAAGCAAAAAAAGACAGTCTCTATCCAGATGCGCATACTTTAGCACCTGCCCTCACCCTGCTTGGGATGGAACGCACCTGATGAGACCAAGGAACCTGTTTTGGCTGATGCAGGATCAAAGGACTAGTGCCCACAGTAATAAAAGGTACTCCAGATCTTGGAGACACCACATAAACACTTGCTCATCTGGAATCTCACTCACCTGCATCTTAAAAGAGCCTTTTGTTGTCCATTCTATGAGCAAAAGGATACTGCACATTTTTCTGATATGTCAGCATCTTCCTTTAAATTATAGGCTAAATGTCTTAGTGGGAAGCTGGTAAATATTTGTTCTCACACCAATGCTGCCTTTTAACAGCAGTTGTCTTGCTTAGGTAAGAAGCTACATTTCTTGGCTACATTTGTAGGCTGCAGCGATATTGATAGACTGATCAAAGACAGAGCCAGCACGAGGACCTCAAAAAGAGAGACTGGAGTTTCGGTGTGAGGAAAAAGTGGAGATGGGGTGAGTGGCTCATGATCTAAGCCCTAGGCTGGAATTGTTCACTCTTCATCCTCTGTTGGCTACAAAAAAATTAAAAATGCATCTTTTGTGAAAGGGGACCAAATTGAAAAACCTAGCTCAAAAAGCAGTGGGCTGTAAGGAACACCGTTTTGTCATCCGTGCAGCAACTACCACACAGCACAAACTTCAGGTACATAGTAACAGTATGGTTTTTCCAACAGTATCTAATTTGCACATTTCACCCTCAAGGCTGAAACATATGTTGTTCCAATAACAACATAGAATGTCTGTAGTAGATAGTCTAGTATCTCATATACTCAAAAGTAAGTTTCTAAACTTAGGACATAGTTCTGATTCTACTAATTCTGTACTTCAGCTTGCCCACTCTAAGATGGAGGTAATTCTCACTATTATCCTACAGAGCTCGTGGGAGAATATACTCATTATTGTTTTCAAAATGTTCAGGCTTCATAATGGTATGTACCACAGAAAAGCTTATAAAGAAGTTAATAACTTCATTCTTGCAGCAGGATTTATAGGGATGAGTAATAAATAAGGTGTAAAACCTCATATTAAATAGCAAGGCTGGAATAAAACACTGAATAATTGCTCGCTAAGGGGACTCATCTGCCCTGTGCACTTATTGAGGCATAGGTATATGGGAAAATTAATACAGGATATTCTCAAAACTGTGCATGCTGCACAAAGTAAAAGAGCAACAGAAATGAGAGCAGACAGGCAATCTTCATTCTGGCATTTCCTACATTTGGGTTAACTGATAGAGCAATCTTAATTATGTGCTTTAGCATGGTTTCTTGTCTGTGCATGTATTCTGATACAAATAGGAAAAAAGGCACCCATGAATTTATTATATTATTTGTACAGCCTCACCATTGCTGGCCCTTTATTCTTCTGGAAAGCTTTATACAGGGTTGTTCTGTAAGGCAACTCAGGTTTCCAATACATTATATAAATGTTTAGGTGCTTGTCCTAAGGAAAGAAACATGTGACAAACTGGGTCCCAGCTTGATCAGAAAATAATAAGGAAAAGCTGTAAAGCTGCAGGTTTTCTTAAAACCCTCTCACAGCAATGAGACATCTGACCACAATATATTTTTCAAATGCTTGAAAAACAGATCGGTTAAAATCAGCATTTTATCAGTACCTGCTGAGCCAGTAACTTTCCCAACACCAGCCCTGTCTTTGCCCACAGCGGATTTGCTGGCAGCAACAACAGCAGGTGCATACCCAGTTTGAAATGACCAGTCATTTTTTGTCCTGCCTGATTATGGAACTGACATGGGAAATGGGATTTCTTATCTAGGAAAGACGTTTTCAACTGCTTGCTCTGGGTGAAAAACCTGTTAAGGAGTGAGTGATGGAAGTAATTGATCTCCGTTCCCTGCTTTGCTCAGATGTGGAGGCACAGATGGGCATCAGTGCTGAGGAGTGACACCTCTTCCAGCCAGCACTAGCACAGAAAGCAGGATAGATCAGAACTGCAGGACAGCATGATCTGATGGCTGCTGAAGTTCACCGTATCTAGGAGATGTCCTGTACCTGTGTGGTGTCTCCTTAGTATTACTGATCTAAAGAGAGCTACTAAGTCTAAAAAAATACTCTAGTGGATGATGCAATTTCGTTTTCCATTTATACAAGCAACTTGCATTAAGTGTCAAGAAGGCAAAAAATATAACACTTCATGCATTCATATATGTGTTTGTATATATATATATTTATGCATCCACACAAACACATTTATATATGTCCTTGTGTTTTATGTACAGCACAATCATAGCATATACCCTGCTAAGGAGATGGCAAAATGTAGCCATAATCACACAACAGGCCAAGGGCACGCCTGGGTAGAGAAGGCAGGTTCCCTGCTTCCCAGTTCAGCCTTGTCCTCAGAACTACACTTTTTAGAATCATGGGAAAACAGCTTGTTAACAATAATGGCAACCTGCAACTCAAGCAACATGCTGTAATTAAATGATGACTGTTCTCTCTGCTGCAAAGAAGGGCTGAGAACTTTTTCAGTGCACAAAGAGGAGGATACTAGCCCTCTCGCCGCACAGGCTGGACTTCAGGAGCAATGATGTGGACGCAGTTGCCAGAGTACACAACCCTACCTCAGGTTTCAAGGCAATATCCTGAGCTTAATGTGCTGATGTCTCAAAATAAAGGACCTGGGAAAACTAATGTGGTGGTATACATTCAACATTATGTTTAAGGTAATTTGTAATATGTTTCCTTTATTGTTGTTCTTTCCATTATTTTTTCTCCTTGTGTTCTGGAATAAGTATTTAATGTTGTTTCTTTGCTTTCATTCTGAATTTTACAGTTCTGGTTCTTTTTTTATTTTTTTTTTCCTCTTGTTGGTGATGTCATTGAACTTCCTTTTCTGTTGCAACTTATTAAATTTTCTTTTTTTTCCTCTCTTTTACAGGGCTGCTTGCATGGTTTCTTCTCTCTGGAGATCATGGTTTCAAGAACTACATTTCATGTGACTCTCATATTTTTTCTCCTTTTTTATTTTATACCCAGGAGATAAAGAAAACTAAACCTGGAAATCAAAGAAAACATCTGAAGTGGTAAGTTAAATGTGGGAAAGGGCCTGATTCCCTCTGGAGCAACAGCATCACTTCCCAGCAACTCCTGGGCAGGTCCTTCAGGACCAACACAGGAGATGAGGCATTTATAACTAGCATCACTCTCTCCTTATTTTACGAGTTGATGGTTGTGGGTTCTTAGTTTATTTCTGAACTAGTTCTTTCAGGCTTCTCAGTAATTTATGTTGTAACAATGAAAATTGCCTTCCATGGTAACCCATAAATTCACTAATGACACCTCAGCTTTTGAAAGCTGAGCCCACAAAATCCTTCCAGTGATATAATTTATTGCCAAACTCTTAACTTCTTGACGGTTTTCTGAGACTTACATGAACAATTTCATTTGTTTAGCCTGGTTGACCAAGTCCTGGATGAGGGAAGAAAACTCCCTTTTAGAGATGTTCAGAACTTCAGCTGAGGACTGCTGGTCGTACCAGGATGCACGGCAAAGCTCTGTGCTCTTGTGGGCCGCTACTCAGTCCTTTTTTATCTCTCCATCTTATGAAGAGCAGGCTATTGTCTTCATGTTATGGCTTCATATTGTCTCCCTTTGACTCATGTTCTGATGCAGGTGAGGCCATTCTTGGCAGCTGCCAATCCGTATGGAAAAGCCTCCCTGACACAATACAGTACATCATCTCTGCAGCACAGGAGATGTGAGGGAAATAAATCTTTGCACTTACTGATTCCATCAGGTGTGTGAGAGATACATAAAGATATGGCAGGCTTTGTATGAGATCTCCATGCAGCATATAGCATGAGGTGTCTAATAAAATATGAAACATTTAATTACAGTGAGTGATTACACTCATTTCGTCAGGACCCCTAAAGCTGTGGTAATTTGATGAGGGAAGGTTTGAAAAATGATGCATAAGAGCAGAAATGATGAAACATACTGCATGAAAAAATCTCCTACCTATACAAGGGCACCGCAGTACTTTTAAAAGGAACTTCAAAGTTTTCATCCAAAATTAAAGGCATTTCCTTTAAAAACAATGACACGTTTTTGGACCAAGATACAACACATGCCGCTGCTTACACTAACAGGCTTCTTAATGGATCTATTATTTTTCAGTATTAAAACAATGGGATTTGGCAGGATGTGAACGCTGTGTTTAATCAAAATTATTATTCACTTGAAAGTCTTCTACAGACAGCCTCACTGCATTAGCTTTCCTAAGCCCTGCTCATGCCTTTAAACCATCAGGGTTGCAACAAATGTATAAG
Source organism: Rhagologus leucostigma (assembly GCA_013397725.1). Taxonomy (NCBI): domain Eukaryota; kingdom Metazoa; phylum Chordata; class Aves; order Passeriformes; genus Rhagologus; species Rhagologus leucostigma. The sequence goes on from VZTD01002914.1 coordinate 91,027, forward strand.
TTGCTGTTCTATCATCTAACACCATATTTTAAAAGGGGCTTAAGGGAAAAGGAACTAAACTAACCAACCTGCCTGGCTATTTTGCCAAAGAGCTGTCTCCCTTTTCAGGGCTCTGAGAATGGTATGGAGGGCTATGAGCCATGAGGAACACACAAGATCACCTTACAACCCTTTGCAGAGCATCCACACTGATGTGGCAGCTCCGAGGACATGGCCTCAAGAGGAAGGCAGGGAAGGGAATCATGGAGGATGTTAGCACTGCGTTCACTTCTCTCCTTTGATGAGCTTTGCTTTTTGGTCTCCTCTCTTGCAAGATACTAATAATTGAGGACAGCTGCTGCAGTTCCTGGGGCAGCACAGTGTGCTTCTTCACAAGTGACTACTAGACTCACGCATAATCAAACACTGGGCACACAGTGGTGTGGCAGGGCAAAAACATGAGCAGCTAAAATTTCTTTCAAGTGAGAGTTTGCTTATTTAAATGTGGAGCTGTGCATGCTCCTGAAGCAGCCACTTTTATAAATGAGACTGGTAATAACTCAGCTTTGCAAGTAATGATGCACCTGTGATGGCATCTGTCCAAATGTCCTTACTGTTCATCACATAGGTACTAGGAGATCCAATCTCTGTTTCCCAGGGTGTCTGATAGCATCTGAGCCCAGCCATGTCTAGGTACCTTCCTTTTAATCCTGGGGCCTCTGCTATACAATCACAGCGCAACCTCTGCCCAACACCCTGTTTCTTATCCTCTGTTCCTCAGATGCAGTCCTGGCTGTGAGCATAAGCTCATCCTCTCACAAAAGGCTGAATCTTCTATCCTGAAAAATACCTTTGTGAAGCCTTGGCCGGGGAGAAGGAAGCATACATGCAGATATAAATAGCGTTTCCAGAGACTGTGTAAATATACTGTTGCATTTCCTTATAAAATAAAACACTAGAGGTCAGATATCATTACAAAAACCAGTATATCCCTTAAGTGAAAAATCCCCCAAAGCAGCTACCCTCTTCTCAGAGATCCCTGGGACTCCACAAGAGCCTGTGTTCTCCAGCTTAGAAAGATAGCCAAAGCCGAGCTGTGTGGTCTCCAAGCCCATACTTGCCTGTGTCCTTAGCTTTCCCTATGTCCTTAGAGTCCCCTATGTCCTTAGCTTACCCTGTGTTCCTCACAGTGGTGTTTTCAGTTTGTCCCTCTTTGTCTTGAGGTTGATAACTTTTTATTTTCTCCATTCCTTCAGACAACATGAAGGCCACCGTGCCCCAGTTTTGGTAAAACACCATCCCCAAGCCCTTCATCTCCTGTAGCTGACAGCTCACACTACCACCTTCTCCCTGGGAAAGACCCGGTCCAGCTCGTGTGTCTGTGCAGGTTATTCAGTAAGTGACAAATACAGCAGCTCTAGGTGTAAAAATCTTGTTGCACCTGTCGGGATCCACCAGCCTCACAAAGGGGATCCCCAAAATGCCCACAGCAGTGTTGGCATATTAACTTCATCTTTTCATAAAAGGCCAAAGACTCAAGACATGGGTGGGATTTCTTGGCCTGTCTTTTTCATTTGCCTCCTGTGTTGGACTTAGACAGCCTATCTGATATAAATAAAAGGTAAGTAAATGAAGAAAATTATACGAGAGCTCTACATGACAGGCAGTTCTACACCTAGCTGACCAAAAGATGTTATTACAGGGACTTGAATTTGTAATCTATTGAAAAGTATGATGCTACTGCAATGTTTTTACTAGCTATTTTAATGGAATTTTTATATGAAACCAGGAACATTATAAAAGTCTGATTTGTCAGATCATATCAGGTGAATTTTGATTTGTGAATATATATCTCATTTTTGTTAAATGAGAATAAAAAGACATGGGAAAGCAAGACTAAAAATAAAAAAGCAGAATAAAAAGAAGTAAGGGGAAAGCTTTTAACTTACCCTTGCATCAAGGTGAGATATTTTTAACCATATGCCTGTGGGCGTAATATAAGCCTCTCTATAGGCCAGGCTTTTTGAGAAAAGGTTCAGTGAAAAGTACATTGCATTTTCCCTGAATGTAGATCAACAAACTTTCTCACTCTGAGTTGGACTCACAGATTAGTTACACACACTTAACTGCAAACTTCATATTACTCTACGGTTATTTGTAATCTGTGTATATTGTAGCACTTGTAAGTTGCAGTCCTCAAACTAGATCCATGTGGTGGACACAGCTAGCACACACAAGCTTTATGACAAAGATCTGGCAATTCAAATGTAAAAACAAGAGACGAAAGACATTGAAATAAGTGCTGCCTGCAGAGAAACAAGAACATACTGTGGGTCAGCATCACATACAGTTTTGAAGAGGTCTAGTCAAAATTTTAGCTTGGACTGAAGGAGGTGGTTCTGCAGCATGGACATGGCTCAGGAAACATTGCAGAGCTGACAGAGTTAAATTTTTGTTCCTGGCCAGGGCTGCTGAGAGATAAGAGGTAGAGAAGAACAAGAAGGCAGCCAACAGCAAAACTATATAGAGTGCTGCAGAGAGTTGATGAAGCAGCAAGATGTACCTGACTGGGTAATTAGGGAATGACAAATTGTAAGGGAATCAGAGGAGAATGTTCTAGTTCCATCATTAGTGTTGAGATATTTTCTTAAAATCTTTTAAAATCTTTTTTTCTTAAAAAACTTTAGTTTAATGGTCTGTGAGGTAGTTTGTTCTGAGTGTGACCTACTCCCACAGCTCCATGCCAGAAGGTGGTACCATCAGATTCTTCCACATGAGTTTCAGGGCAATTACAAAACAGAGAATAACCTGCACAGAGTGTCTGGTTTTTAGCATTACTACTTAAACCAGTTAGAATAGCACTCAAATGGATTTTGCTGTGGCTTAATCCCAAAGCAGAATATCTAAGGCACCCACCTATTTGCCACCATGAAATTCTCTTTCTGAGTCCTATAATGTTCTGCTTTCCTCCAAACATCCCAAGCTTTGTAAAAGCTTATCAGCAGGTTTCAGGGTGTTGTGATTTTATAATCTGAAAAGTTGAATGCTTGGTATTTGTTAGTCATGGGCTTCGCTGAGCTAAATTTGCCTTACCACAAGGGATCCACATAGCCAGACAATTTCCTCCCATCTTTCCATCACATGCCTAGGCAGGCACCCAGTTTTGGAAGATGCTGAATTAGTCATGTGACAATGCCTGTGGCTATTAGGAAATAACTCTCACATCTGTTTTCTTGGCATCACACAAAAAATGCACTTACACATCAGAAACTTGGCTCTTAGGAACATTAAAGGTGTGCACAATATTTAAATCTAACCACTGCTGTTGAGGCAGTTTTTTAATGCTACTCTTCCTTCAACTTTGTGTTCCAGCTGTGTTTTTCCTAGTGGAAGGAAGCCTCACTCCCAGTGCCAGCGCCTGCTCCTATTGAAGTCAGAAATGAAGATGCCATCACCTTGGGCTAGAATCTCAAAGGGTATAAATCAGCATAACCTCTGTCTCCACTGCGTGGGAGACATGCCAATGCCCACTGGTTGTAGATCTGCCCTTGCAGGTGCATACACCATCTGCTCTGCAGTTTGCTGATATCCCGGATTAAGAATGGGAAGACACAAAGATGGTTTCTGAGGTGATGAGCACCATGTGGCATGGCTATATTTACCTTGCAGTGCTAGGCAAGCTGCAAGCTGCCACAGAGAAGCTGATGTCATAGGAGAGTGAAAATCTGTAGGAACTTGCCAGCTCTCTACTATAGCAGAAGTAAGGGCTTACGATTCTCTTTCAAGTTCATTCACTCCATGACAAGCCAGTGTTGGAAGACTTCAAAGTCTTCCCTTCTTTCTGTGGGGATCAGCAGTTTCTCAGCTTGGGGTGGGATGAGTAATCAAAGATTTGTAGCATGCCATAGCATTTACAAGGGATATAATTAATACATGATAATGTACATATATGTTCATGGATGTGATTTCTGAGCTTTCGGCAGTCCATGTGCAATGAAAGAAAAAAATGAACGTAAAACTTCTCCAATTTGATGTGACATGTGTTACAGCCAGATCTTACTCTTCCCAAAAGTGTAAATAACTCTGTATGATACAACCAGAAGAATGAATCACAGTTAAATAACTAAGAATTACTGCATGTCTAAGTTCTAATGAGTGTCCCATGAATGAAGCAAACTCTACACCTGGTTCTGAAAACCTTCCTGCCTGCTTCAGTAACATTTTCGCAATATAATTTCTAATTTTAAAATAGCACGCAGTAAGACACTAGGGTAAATTAATCCAGCACAACAGAGACAGTGTTAGACACACCTTTCTCTCAGACCCAGTGTTTGGAGTTTTTTCACCCTGCTTACTTCATTACTTCATCTGGCCTTACTTCAGGCCAGATGTCAGCCTTTGCATTTCCCTCATAACAGTTCTTGCTTTTCCACGTCAATAAGTGCCAGCAGTGGCAAGAGAGAAAATGTTACCCTTTCAGGAGCTCTTTTTCCAACACATTTTCCCAATCCAAACTGGTCAATCACCATTTTAGGAACCATATTATGTTGTGCATCCAGTAATCAAATGTGAAAACCAGTGAATATTTGCGGACTTATTTCTTGCTTTTTTATTTTCCCTCAAGCATAATACATGTGGTGAAAAGAAATGTATCACTTCAGACTGTCTCTAAGAAAACTGAAGAGAGTTATGTTAAAGGTAAGGACTCACGTCCTCGTCCCTTATGATTATTTAAAATTGTGTGGAGAACTATAAGAGACTTTTTCCCCTAACTGTGTCTATCTCAAACTTTTCAAGAAGGGATTACCATTTTCTCAATGTATACATGTGCTTTGGGAGCTCTTCTTGTTTGGAAAGCAATGCTGTGATTCAATCCCAGCTCCAAAGTAGCACAGAAAGGGACACTTCCTCAGGCTGAAACAAATCTGGCCTGATCTGAGGGGCTGGAAGCTGGCTTGCAAAACCAGGACCTCAAAGACTCAGCTCAAAGTTGATCACTTCCTTTCAGGCAATGGCAAAAACTTGGTCCACATGAAAATAAATGGCAACGTTTCAGCTGACAATCTGTTTTAGCCCAGAAGAATCATAACTGGCCCTTCATTTTCTAGGCCATCAATCAAATACAAACACTAAGCCATTTTGCCATGTTGTCACAAGAGGGGGAAAACTGATAAATGAATTTTAAATATTTACCCATGTGGAAAGAAAATGCCAAGGTGCAGGGCATGCGTGCTTGCTGTAAGCAGATGGGTCAGAAAATGTTCAAACCCTGCCAATAATGCCAGAATTTTGACTCAGCTTCTGTGTGTGGAAAATCTTTGTATGAACTGAGGGGAGTTGATTCCTGCAGGAAACAGGCCTCTGAAATACCAAGGAACTTTCTAAGGGTCTCCTCCATCTCAGGAGTACCAGGAATATCATGTCTCAGCAAAGCAAGAGTAGCAGAAGAGATGCCCTGAAGGTCCCAAGGTCATCAAATGACTGTTAGTATTTTCCAGGATTTTTCAGTCTCTAAAGAGGCCTGGTGATGATGACAAGCTGGTACTAGTCTTCTTTCCTTCCATGGCACTTGTTTGTAGGAGTGTGTCAAGCTCTGCTTCAGGAAACCAAAATGATCCCACAGTCAGGTGGTCTCAGCCCCAAGCAGAACCACAGCTTCACATCCTGGTGATGGTCAAGGACCATGAGCTTACTCAGTTTATGCCTGAACACGTGCAGATTTACAGCCTTTGATCTGAGCCTGCCCTACTGCTTTTCAGCAGAGCTGGAAGAGCCAAGGACCCATCTATTCTCCATGAAGACAGGATTTTTAAGTTGCTGTTCACTTCCCTGTGGCAAGGCTGCTGCAACATGCCTGGCACACCCTCCCCTGGACATCCAGTATGCAGGCACAGCTCAGAGTCTTCAAGGCACAGCAATGTCCAGGTGGCAAATCTGCAGAGGAAGATGTCGGGATGGGACCCAAACAGAGCAGTAATTGCCTGTTTGCAGCGTCACATTTTAGAGCTTGGGGTTTTGTAGGAGGGGATGTGTGGGCTTATTTTGCACCAAGGAACAGATACACTGCGGAAAGGGCACACTCCTACCCTTGACTCTCACTTTTCTAGGCATTAGATGGAGGCATGCTGTAATTCTCAAATTATGCAATTAATCCCATTCCCAAAACATTGTCGACAGAGGCTTGTTTCTCATTAAACCACCTGAAAGCAGATCTCCTGATGGTCTCCAGAGGAAAATAAAGAAGAAAGGTTTTCATTTCCAGAGAGAGTTCAAAGGCAACAAAACTAAAAACTGCTGGAACAGAAATAATTATCACTACTTTTTTTTCCTGCAGCCTGAGATAAATTCACCAAGTGATATCCTATGGAGGGAAAGCACTACAGCAGAGACACTAGTCTACTATTTAATGTCTCCCACGTGAGGTGACAGGGAGCTTGAGAAGTGCCAAATTATTTGGACAAATACCTCACTCTGAGCTCCAGAGATGTAGATGGGCATGAACTCATGGAGGTCAAATATAGAGTTACAGGTTTACACCAGCATAAATCGAGACTGGTCCCACATCTGCTCAGTGAAATATGATCAGACAAGCAAATACAGATGTGGAGAGGGAAAGAGAGGGGGGTGGAGAGAGCCAGAGAGAGAGAGAAAGCAACACACCTGAATTTTCATACCACTTTATGGCAGCAGGTCCAGATGACCAGTACAGTGCTTATCTGAATCAGCAGAAGGGAGAATGCTTACAGTCGAAAGCATCGGCTTTCTCATGCAAATAGCAGGTTAAAACCCTTGCAGCTAGTGGAAGTATAGGAGGTTTACTGTCGGCTGCAGTTTTTTCTGGGGTTTTTTTTTTCATCTGTTTGTTTATATGTATTCCCTCTCTATTAGAAAATGCACCTGTTTGTGTGAGAGGACACAGCTGCAGGACTTTGAATTCATTGTTTTCCAGAGTATATCTTATTTCTGTGCTTCCTGAAAAATTGCTAGTCTGGCATGCTAAAGAGCTAGGCTGTGATCAGGCAGATAGGAGAGTCTTGGGAAATCCATGTAGAAGATTTCCTGTCTGTTAGCCCTTCGATGGCCTCAAGAAGTTCATTACAAGTTTCCCAGGCCCTTGTTTTTGCAGCATTCATTGTCTCTCAATGGCTCTGTGCTAGGAAGTATCGGCTGCACTGCTCTGTGGTGAATACGACCAGACCTCTGAGATCAGTCAGGCGTGCTGCTGAAAACCTTGTCACTACTTGCTTTAGTAGATCAATTCTTCCTCAGCCCTCAAGCATAAAGTGGAAATGAGTTTTCCCTGCTCCTGCAGTTGCACACAGTCTGGTTTTGCAGGGAGAAATGCAGGTAACCCTCCAACCCAAGGGGGGATTAATTATACACTCTGTTTCCCACAGACAGCCAGCACTGGTGAGACAAGGGTCACACAAGGAATGGCCAGGATGTGTCAGGAATGAGGTAGACCCCACCCTTCCTGACTCTCTACAGCCACAGAAAGACAGGAAGGATGACATCCCATATTTCCCTCTAGCACATGGACAGTTGAATGATACAACACCACTTGGACTTCAAGAGGAGAGGCATGCAGTTATGTTGGCCAGACACCCAAGAATCTTTAAAGTTTGTAACTGCTTTTGTTTTCCAAATAATTTTTCCTGGCTGTCAAATGGGAAAGTCACCCAGATACTGATACTAGAGTATCAAAAGAAGTGATGATATTTAAGAAACTGAACAAATGGGTACATCATCCTCAGATGTGGCAGATGCCAGACGTACCCCCATTAGCCTTTCCTCTTTACTTTAGCAAGGTTGAAAAAACCCTAACTTTCATGATTAATGAGAAAAAACATATTGAAAATGCCAAATAATACATCATCTCAGGTCAGTGCAGCCCTGACATCCTACTCTTCATACCAAAGAATAGTAGAGGCGATTTGATTTTCAAAAAACAGTTACTAATTGCTCATTGTCTGTCAAACAGCTCTCCTCTTTGCTATGATTTGCTAATCTTTTGCATCCATTCCTAAAGCCTACCCTTAAGCCATCAGCTAAGAACAGTGCTGTACCCAAACGCTGGAGTCTTTGCTCGCGTGCTCTGAGCCTCAGCAGCATCTCCTAATGCTACATGCTAAACCCCAGTGTAGAAGGTGCACACTGTGGCAGGAGGAGTCTGAAAATTTTCTCCCCAGAAGCTTGCTTAATGCTCAGTGTGCAGGATCAAACATTCCTTCTGCTGGTGCTACACCCAACTGTCAAGATCTGTCTTTCCGAACTGGCCAAATTCTTTAACCTCCTTGAGAAACTAATTCCTCAAACACTGCCCAGCTGGTCATTAAATAACATGACTTCATCCCCTTCCGGCAGCTCCATATGGGAGCTAGGGAATCTCTGTGTGGCTCCTGGGAGGCAGAAACTCACTCCTGAGCTGTGGCTGCACCCAGCAGCCCCAGGCAGCCCCATCGAGGTCAGTGGAAGAAGAACCGAATGCCCCTACTGTCTTTGTCACCCCAAAGAGTGACATGCGCGGTTTGGCAATGGCTTTTGCACCACTAGTGCTTCTGTCCCTGGTAAATAAAGGGACCACTGTGTATCTGGCTGACACTTCCCCAAAGGCTCACAAGGGTATTTGTACTGGGGTCACTACAGCCAATGTGACTCTAACCCTTTGTTTCAATAGATTTCGTAAAAAGCTTAAAGAAAACCCTACATAACCTCAAACTACATATCGGTGCAAGTGAAAGAACCTGAAATTCAACACTCTGTTTTGAAAATAATTAGTAGGATTTAAATGATAATAAAGAGACACAAATTGCTTTGAGTATATACCATAGCTGGTACGCAAAAATACCTGTTAATATCACAGGTTTTCAGCAACAAATTCTATGTTAGCTAAGATTTTATTCTATGAAAAAATGTGGACAGATGTTTATCATATTACAGATCCTTGGTTGCCTCAGATATTATTTCTAGATAACATGTGAAGCCAAGGCTTGTGTTCTTCATTCCAAAAAAGATACCTTAATAGAAAATACTCCAGCCCATCTCCTGAATCTACTGCCCTCGGGAGATTAGCAAAATTGAAGGTGAAACAAAACAAATCATCCAGAGAAGCAAATCTCTATTTTGGCATTATACTTATGGTAATGCAGTTACATATTGTCCCCTACAGAGACCAGTGAGTGAATAATAAAATCCAGGGTAAAGAATGGTGACCACTAAAATTGCATTGATAGAAAATAATTCCATGTAATTGCAGAGGATGTAATTTGAAATCAGAGTAAAGATTTACTGTTCACAGCAGTAAATGTATGTTAAATGCCTTCTAAGTCAGAATCAGAATTAAGGAGGTGGTAAAACCCCAAAATGGAACCTTAAGGCTGTAATGGAGCAATACAGACTATAAAGCTTTGATATGATGGTACATGGGATGGGACAGATTAAATTTAGTAGGAATTCCCACAAGATAAGAGAGTAATCTTAGTGGAAGAAGTTGTCTAGAAGCAGCTGATCCAATCTCCTTCTCAAAGTATGGCTAACTCCGGGTTAAGTCCTGCTACCCAGGATCTTGGCTACAGACATTTTGAAAATATCTAGGGATAAAGATGTCACCGCCTCTCTGTACAAGCTGTTTCAGCATTTGTTCTCCACCTTGGTAAAGTTTTTCTTTTAAACGCAGTAGGAGTTCCCCTTGCAGCAGTTCCCATCTGCTGCCTCTTGTCCTTCCACTGGGCAACTCTGAGAGAAGTCTAGCTGCACCTCCTCCATATTCCCAATTAGACAGGCAAAGACAGCAGTAAGATCCCAGCTCAGTTCTGCCATGCATGGACCAAGCTGTCGGGGTTACCTTTGACTCTTCTTGTATGGCGCCCACTGCATCCTTCTGTGGACCCCTGAACTCCAGGTTCCACTAACTATCTTGTGCTGGGTCCCCTAGCTGAACACAGTATCTTAAAATAGCGTCACATGTACCAAATGCAGCAAAATAATTGCTTCCCTCAACCTACTGGCTGCTCCACTGGGCCCACCACTCCTTTTCTGGGTCTCCAGGTCCCTTGGGTCTGGATTTCTCAGATTTCTGCTGCTGTTCAGCATTATTCCAGCACAGATGTAAGACTTTGAATTTTTCTTTATTGACAAAAAAAGCCTGTCCATTTTGATTTTAGGAGTAACAGGAGAAGTAATGTCAAAAGCCTTGATAAATAAGTCAAGTTATAAATTCAGTAATAAGTGCCAGGGAAAGAAATTAAGGCATAAATACACAACATGAATGTCTGCCTCTGCCCTATTTAACAGTTTTAGCACCAAACAACTCCTGAGACATCCCTGGGCATTTTTACATGTAAGATGCAAAATGCTTTGCCAGTATCCAAGCTCTATTTCAGCCAGCTATTTCTATTTCTATTTCAGCTATTAGTTTGGATACCACAAACACTGCAGACGCAGCTGTACGGCACTCACTACAGGTCAATCTCCCTGCCAAGGCACATGTGGCTCTTGAGGTTGTCACAGCTACATTTTGTCTGGTTTCTCAGCTATCTGATTTATACCTAGCTGAAGGCTTCTAATCCTTTTAAAAGTGTTGGTTGGTGTAGCTATATTTCAAGAACCTTCAGATACAGATAATTTCAAGAGTTATCATTCAGTTATTGTCTCATTAAGGAAGACAAACAAATAAGGACCTCAGGGAAAATAAAGACTAATTTGAAGACCAGGAAGGAAGAATAGTATGTGAGGGTGATCTAATAATGAACTTTAGGAAGGCTTTCCTGCAAATATTGTGAAAACATAACAGCATCCCGCTGTGTATTATTAATGAAAGGGAAAATAGTTCTTTAGAGAAAAGATGGCAAGTATCTGTAAGATCAGCCAACAACACACAAAACTCCAGAGTCGAGGAGCAGGGACCAGGGCAAAATTTTATTTGGACATTTACATAAAACTGAGAAAACATCTAAATTGTCATTGAAATCAAGTAGGTGGTAACTAAATACATGTGTTCAGAAACTATTCACGTAAGAAAAGCCTGAAGTAGGAAAATATACTCTGGATTAAACTGTTCTATGTGTCTAAAGATCTACATGTACTTATAGAGATGGTACAGATTTCATTTGCTTCAAGGTTCAGAGCTGAGGCAGAGACAAGTGTAAATTTACTTAAATTCACTAAGATTTCATCAAAATCTGGGGACTTTCTTCCTAGAAGGTTCATTTATCTTCTTACTTTCCTAGCGACAAGGTAACTGAATTAATAGCTCCAGTCTATTCCAGTCCTTTCTATTTAAAATGATGTCTAAGTTTAATTTAAGCATGGTCATTTGATCAAAACCATCCAGCCATTTCTGAGAATTTTTCAACTTTCTCTGAAACATTTATTTTTTCACATTGTGGATTAGATTATACTTTTCTTTCTGAAAAAAAAGAAAAAAGTTTTCTAAATCAAAGCAAGAACAAGCAAGTCTCTCATTAGCAAAAAGAAAAACAGAAATAAATCCAGACTCATTCAAAAAGCAGGCTGCAGTCTTTTCTAATTACTTCCATAACCCTAAGGAAGCTGCATTTCCCAAGAGAGCATATGAGATAATTCTTAAACATTAAGAAACTAGACGAAAATGCAGCAGATTTAGCAGGCAAATTGGAGAGAGAGAGAGGATTGAGCACCTGGGAAAGAGACACGCTTCAGCATTCATTAGACTGACTATTTTTTCTCACGATCTGGAGAAAAACATCCATCACTTTTCATTCCACCGTCACATAAGCAATTCAGAGAGTTTTACACTACAAATAACTCAATTTTAAAAAAAAGTATTTCAAGTCCCTGATTGCTATATAAGCAGCAGGCTCAGGTATGAAATTTTGCCAAGAGTGCCTAGAAAACGACTTTTAAAAATAGGAGCCAAGATGAGAACTGTGCTACAGAAATATTTCATATTTCATAGCACTCAGCAAGTTAATATCCTTGCTTTTGCCCTCTACCTATTTAGATGAAAATACATAATTTTGTCTTACTACTAGGAATCATAGGAACCAATCTTCTAATCATAAAAGGCTGGAAAATTGTTCACCTAAAACATGGAGCTGTCGGGTTTCTGCAAAATTTCTCTTGGAAGCACTGTCGTGACTTTTCTTCCACTGTACAAAATGTATGCGGTTTTGAGAGGTTGATCTCTGTTCAGTTGAATACTCATAGAAAACACTGTGAGCAATTTTTGCATTTATTTTTCTAGCAGCTGTGATTCCAGTGCTACCAGGTAGTCACAAAACAACTGTGGCTTCTCTGAGGTAATGTATTCCCACTTCTAAAAGCTCAAAAGAAAATGTTCATATAATACTTTTTCATGGGATAGGTTATGAGTCTTTTCCTCTCTCTTGTTTTTGAATAAGGCTTTGAAAAATTGGGACTCTCCACATCCCTATGCAAAGGTGGAGAGAGAACAGGAGTGGCAGTGGAAGAGCAGATGCCCACCAGCACATTCACCGCCCTCTTTGGAGGGTGTTGCTCCTATGTGTGGCCCCTTATACCCAAAAAACTTTCCCTGTGAAGCTCAGGGCATGTGCTGAAGCACTCATAGAGAACTGGGCACTACTTGCTCACCATCAGGCAGAGCAGAAAAGATTTAACACTGTCATAAAGATTTTAAGCCCTGCTATAACAACAGCAAATGCTCATTGAGCACAGGGGAAGTGATTTGAAATTTTATTTCACTGCTTCCTTTGAGCTCAGCAGCACCCAACAGACTTCAGTAAACCAGACAGGAGGCCTAACTTTACATACACACTCGTAGAATAAGCTATCCCCTCTCTCTCTTTGCTTGCGTAAAATTGTGTATGCATACAAATACCCCTCAAAGTTATGATATGTTTTAGCTTTATAGGATAACATTGAAAGATACTCTTTAATCTTAATCAGTTTCAGAGATGAAGTGGCTCTTTTGGATTCCTAAATCTTGTAGTAATGAGGAAAGTTTGTATCATTGATTCTGGCATTCTCATACTAAACAGTGACACAGCTAGATGCTAATTTTGATCATCCCTTTTTTCCTTCCTTTTTTAATCCATATTTTTAGCATGTGTAGAGGCATCGCTTTCCATACACCAATAATTAATTTTACCTGAAAAGCTGTCACACACAAATTAAAGTGGGTATCTCTCTCTTCCCTTGTTTCTCATCCTGGGCACATGGACATTAATTACAAGCAGAAAGCACAAATGACACTACATACTCCAGAGCATCTGTTCAGGCCTTGATTAATCCAACCTTCTCGCAGTCCCCATGGCAACAATGCTCAACAGACTACCCCGATTTGGAATATTCAATAGAGCGTTTTACATTACATATTTTATTCAAATTCTGGGTGCAGAACTACTCCTATGTTAGCAAAGTAGTGCCAATGCTGATGTGAACAGAATGAGTCCTTGCTCTCCTTGACCTCTCTTCATACATTGCCTCATTAAAATGTATAATAGCATTCAAGCTAAGTCACATTAAAGCAGACACATTCTCTTTCAAAGCCTAGAAAGAAGTGCATTAACACTTTTTTACGCTTAAAAAAATTCAGGCTTCATAAAATGAATAGGAATACTTTGCAGTGCTGCACCTGCAACTCATATCATAAAGGTGATTATGAAAATATTAGGAGCAAAAAAGAATTTCCTTGGTGTATTTCTTATCTCACTAGTCCTCTTATCTCAGTTTAGGCTCTAAACACATGTTTTGGCAAGGTGTGATCCTCATCATTTAGATGTAATATGGGCTGGAGAGGTTGTTTCAGCTAATGGAAGAGCTGCTTATTTCAGCTATTTTGTGGACAAGGGGCCCCCATTCTCCGTTTTCTTTTGTACCTAGCTACACTGAAGGAGGCCCTGGATTGGATTTCTCCACCATGACAGTGCCGGGACTCCCTCCCAGGAATTAAAATCTTGTCTCAGCCCCGCCCAGGGAAGGTAGTCCTGATGGCCAAAGGTCAGTTGCAAACCATTGCCCACAAGCCAGTTTTTCCCATAGCCAGCACAGCACTGGGAGGCTGTTTAGGTAAATCCTCTTAGGCCAGCCTCAAAGCAAGAAGCACTCCTATCTCAGCTGTTCTCCACTTCACACTAGCCATTTCCACAGGGACAGCTGTGGGAAGGGGCCAGCATAGGACCCCTCTGCCTCTAGGCCAGGCTCTCTTGGTGAGGCTAGAGCAGAGCATAAAAAAAAGCCTGAAAAATACACTAAAAAAAGCCCAACCAAAACCAAAACCAACAACCAATCAACCAAACAGCAAAAACCTCCAAAAAAACCTATAACAATTGACTCAAGTAGGGATTTTGATAAAACCGTGGATGGGAAGGAGGCAGGAGCAAGCAGCTTTAGGCTGTGACTGTGCACCAGTGACAACTGGGTGGAGAGAACGTAGGCTTGGAAAACCTCTGAGTGTTTGCGTCTCTTACACTGCCGTATCTTTCCTCTGGGTATTAAATTACAACTTTAAACACTGACAGCATACAAAGCTAAAAAGAATTACTTTGCCATTGTATGCAGACAACTATGTTGGTCTGAAAGTATGCACAAATTAAATGTTAATCTGAGTCCAGGCATAATCTAATTATTGCTTCCTTTTGAAGTAAGAGGAACAATATTTACTGAGTAAATTATGGATGTCTAAAGGTAAAGCTTGCTTTGAAGATTAAACAACACACATGTTGTTAATTATTATAACCATACTTGACCCTTGTTACTTTGCAAAAATTTGAACACATTTTGAATTTTCACAGAGATGTTGCATTTTAGATGGCAGTACTTCATATCCTTGTCAATTGCCTTTTATTACATGGCAACATAAAAGAGAGCACCAAATATACGAGAGGCTGATTGTGTGATATGTGTAGTGCATAGTTTCTCTGCAATACAGAGTAAAATCCCTCTTTTAGCATAGAGGGGCTGCTGGCAGCATGGGAAAGCCATCCTTACCAGTATGGGGCGCATCTGTGGGTTCCTCATTCCCTAACATCTCTGCCCCTGGGGAGACAAACCCTGGCCAGATGCCTGCTGCAAAGGGCCCAGAGCATCCTGATTTTGTGCTGAGGAGGCAGTCATGACACAGCAGCACTCTCCAGGAGATTAGACAATGTAATCTCATTCTCTTTCTCTGCCAGCTGTGGCATGAAATACGTTCTGCTACCTGTCCATAAAATTTTATATCCCAGTCCATCTTATTCAGCTTTACTTTCATCACTAGAGACACCCAGTAGTTTAATTATACACTAAACCCACATTAAGAAAACCCTTAATCAAATAATAATGATTGTTATAATAATGTAACTTCACAGAATACTTATACAGGTGTTTTTGTTGGTGACTCCTTGAATGCTGTACAAAAGAAGCAGTTTCTGCTATTGCTTGTGCTGCTTATTTCCACAATCACTTAATTTCAAGCCCCTATCACTTTGTCTGACAGTTCATAATCTAACTTTGGGTGGAAGTGAAACATTTTGTCGGAGTCTGTCAAGCTTGGATCCAGGTCTGCATGTTCCGAATATCTGACATCTCTTTTATATTTAGGACCATCTCTGTGATTACCCCAGAACTGCTGACGGAAGTGGCAGAAATAATAGGTTGGAAACATCTGACCAATGTTTAGGGAAATTTTTCTCCTTATCAGAAGGCAATTGTGAAATTAAGTGGTGAGCATAGTTGACTTCTGCCGCGACGCTATCTGTCCAGCTAGCGGGGTGACCAAGCGTCGGGCACCCGCCCGCACGGGAGGGGATGATGGAGGCAGCTCACAAGGGTGCGGGAGGGTTGGTGAAGTTCCAGCACGGTTTCGCCTAACCCACCGATGCTGAGGGTGCTCCAAGGAGGTAGGAATGAGGCGGAGGGACTTCTTCGTGGAAAAGCAGGAGAAGGTTTATTCAACTTGGAGGCCACGAGAAGAAGTGCCGAAAAGCCGTTACCAGGGCTTGTTGTGCCCTTACCGAACGGGAGGGGAAAACATGAAACAACCAACAATACAGGGACGTGGGGTTTGAATCCTGGCGGGCAAAGGGTACAGACCAATAGAGGATAACTTGGGAGGGGAGAAATACTGTGGGCCAATGGGGGATCAGGGAAACTAGAACCCTCTGTGGGAATAACCAAACACAGGGGGAAAGGGGGAGATGGCAGTGGCCAATATGATATTGCTGGCTGTGGAACCAGCCATAATGCACTGCAACAGACTTCCATTTAATTGAAACTATAGATGGAAGGACTGCCTTCTGGCAAATTTCAATTGTCCAGGTGTTCTGAACTTCAAATTTCCCAGAAGGAAGAATATTTTGAGTTTGGTGTCTGCAAACCATGCTGTTACACATGATCACTGTACTTGAGAAGTATGATGGAGTCCCTGCCAGCTCATGGGGTTTTTAGTTCATGAGACTCCAACACAGTCCTGCTTGCAGGACAAGCAGAAGTAACCAATCACTTACCAATAAACTAAAGTTCTTCCCCACCTATTAGTAGTTCCATATCTCATCCTTGAAAGTTGTTATCCTGATCCCTTTGAAGAATTATGCTGTAAATTAAATGAGAACAGCTGGAGTTGGGATTAGAAATCGAACTTCTGCTGTGCAAATTGTGATTTCCAGTAAAACAGCTGATACACCCTACCTTCTGTCAATAATTACTTTGTGTGAAATATCCTTCAGTGCTCAGCATTTATTTTATATGCCAAGAGAGGTTTCCCAACGCTGCTAGCCATATCTCTCACAGCCTGCACACAACCATTCAGCTTCAAGATAGGCACTGAAGGGATGGGAGCCAGACAGGAGAGTGACCTGAGCGATGCACAGGTTGCCTCAGGGCCCCACCACTCTGCCGTGTGGCAAAGCAGGGTTGAACATGCGGCCAGCTCCCAGCATGACCTGTGGCATCAGCTTCAGTGACACCAAATGGCTTGGTCCTCCCACAGCCAGGTTTTCCAGATTACCAAGATGCTGGCACCTTTGAACTGATATCCATGTACAAGCCTCGGAGCTGGAACCCTTCCCTTAGCACCCATCATTCCACTTAGAGGCCATCCAGCAGAATGTGCCTTGTAGCTTACCTGAAACATTAGCAGGCATCTGTAGTTTCTGAGGGAATCATCTACTCAGAGTCCATAGATCAGCCAAAAGCAGGCTTTGCCTCCTGTACCCTTGTGTTTTCACTTCATGGTAACAAGTTCTGCACTGCCAGATATAGAAAAATACCAACCACACCCTCTAGTCTGGAGCTGTAGATATTTACTGAGAACTTTAAGGAAAATTATTGTGATAAATTTTCCTACAGAAAGCCTTGGCAGCAACTGGAAGATGGTCTGATGTGTTTGAGACATCTTCCACAGCATTCAACAGCAGCAATAGGATTTCCTACAGGCTCATGACTTACAACACAGACATCTTGCACAGCTGTAGTGTAAATATCAGATGAAGGTCATCTGAGGCAAGGACATTATTTCCATGGTAGGATAGCATTTTCAAACCACCTGGAAGAGGAAGAGAATCTTACTCACAGATACAGCTCTGTGCCAGCTTTTTCTGTTTATAGGACATGTAAGGAGCACTGCCAGATCTCAAAGTAAATAATTAATTTGATGTATGCTTCAAAGGAAGTCACACCTTAGCTTTGTACCCTCCAAGTCCTTCCTTTACCTGCAGCATTGTCACTGTCTGGCCTGGACTCAGATACAAGCTGTTTTGATACTACGCAAGTATCACGCACTTGGAGGTAACTTTACGAAGTCTGTGCCACCTCGTCAGTTTACCTGGTGGCCGGACATGGGTTTAAAATCAGACCAAATCTGGTCATGTGGGACTTTGTGAAGGAAAGCAACATCAGCAGAGATGCAATTTCATTCTTAATGTTTTCCTTTTCACTGACAATTTGAGTATGTCACTCTGAAAACTTGCTCCCTAATTAAAAGCTGGAAAGAAACCCCAGGGGATAAGGATAGTTACCCTCCACTGACTGAAAGCAGGAGATGCTCAGTCAGCGCAATTAAAGTTATTTTTGTCCACTTGGCTGCTTTGTATCTGGAATTGGCCTATAATGACTTGTTTTAGCATTCATTCAGCAATGCTAGGACAACTGTGCATGTAGGAAATGGGAATGGTTTTCATTTCAGATGAGACATTACTTACTTTAACTAGGAGAAACACCAATTTTTCATGTTTCTTGCACTACTCAAAAGGAGCATGAGTAGGTTCACAGCTTGGCCTGAGCATCTTCAATGAGCTGGACACAGGGAATGCAGACGTCCTGTTTGTTCACTTGCATGGGAAGGCCAGGGCTCACACTGATCTTCACAAGCTGTCTTCAGTTCATGCAATTGTTTATCCATGTCAGTCTTTGTTTTTAGCATTGGTAACCTGTGTGAGTGGAAGGTTCATGCCTCTGCATAGTATTGTAGTTGGCTTGGCAGTTTTACAGGAATGTGATAAGAGATTTCCCTTGCGTCTGTTAAGCCTCCACAGGAGAAATTCTTTGTTTGAACTTGCATGCTTCACTGTCCCTTTTGTAAATACCTGGTACTTGCTCTCTCTGGTACTGGAATTAAAAAATGTGGCATCTAACCAGTTCTCAAATTATCAGTCAATCAATCGGTAGTGTGATAAATAGACTTTTCTTCTCTGACTAAAAAGGCTTGATCCACAAAGGAGCTTAGAAATATCTAATTAGAGTGGACACTTCCTCCCTTCTCTACACCCAGAGCATTTTTTTCATGTTTCTTTTCTCTTCTCCTCGTCTCTACCCAGGATATTTCCAGACTCAAACTCAGAATTTGGTGGGTGCTACAGACCTCCCTGCAGCAGAACCTTTTCACGTAAGAAGTGGCAACATCCTGATCTGGGCCTGAGACTGAGTGAGGAGAAGAGGAAGAAACTTCAGCACAGATGATCCATGGAATAAGAAACACGGCTCTCTGCAAATTTGGGAGCCAACTACTGACCTGAATAGAGCTGCTTCCAACACTGCTCTGCATGTCAGGGAAGAACACTGACATTCCCAGGTGAGATACCTGGATCATCTCACCTCCACAGCCCACAAAACCCTTGCAAGTTTTTCCAGTCTGTGTAGCCTTTTATGATCTCCTGATGGAAGAAGCCTAGCAGATTATTGTCTGATGCACTTTCTCAGAGCAAAGGGCTGGATTGATGACAACACTTTAGAATAAGGCCAGTAAGGTTGTCCTTTGAGGGTTTTCCTTTATATTGAAGAAATTAAACACTTTTTGCCATCAGCCTGCTGAAGGGAGCCTTTATGCAAAATTAAAGCCACTGAGTTCAGGCCATCCTCACAGACTTATCTTAGAATTTTGCAGCAGGACAGAAAAACATTTTTGAAGGTTAACGTGTAGCTGTCCTTATGACTATCAAGAATACTCATAGCTACTTCTGCAGTGCTCCTACATACAAATCTTTACTAGGGATGAGAAAACAACAAATGTAACCATTTGCCTTGGAAAAATGGCAGAAATCAACTGCAATTCCACAATTCTGTAAGAAAAAGCAGACACCCAACCTGTTTCAGTATCCTAATGCCCCACAACCTGTGCTGTTTCTACTTCTGTAATATCAACTGGGCACAGCGAAGGTTTTGGATGGGAAGGATTTGGGGTTGGAATTCTTGTCAAACAGAATATTCTTTAGAAGCTATCCAAACGGTCATACTATTTACCCATTTTGTCATCAAATACATGAGGAAAACTGCCTCATCTGCAACTCTCCCTTGCTTTCAAAATTCAGCCTGAGCAAGTTGTACATGTTACTTACCACAGCACAATCTCTTTTTCTTTGAATGAACTTCATCACACAATAAAAATGTTTTTAGCAGCAATACAGCACATTACAAAATTGGCACCTACTTGATTAAGATGCAGCAAAAAAATCTTACTCTTTTGAACTAAGTGGGTGGCATATAAATTAATGCAGCTAACAGGGCTCTCTAAGTAAAATGATTTGTGTTCCTTACATGGAAAACATAAACAGATTTTTTTAAAATCATTTCAGTAAATAAACTTCGGGGAGTTTTGCTGATTGCCTAATCTGTATTTAATTTAGTAATTTGAAAATAACATGGATAACCTTTGTGAAAAATCTCCTAGAAATGCAGCTAAGTGTGCTGTTCACCTTAATACCCAAACACCATCCAAGTGAAGAATTTGCTCTATTCTGGCCTCATTCTATAAATGACTGAATGCACAAATCCAAGGGTCTGGATCTAGCACACTGTATGCTTAAGCTCTTCATGAATTTCTTCTCTGCCATTACTATAGACTTGCTGAAAAAAAAGAATTGTTGCAAGTTTTCCATAAAGGTCTTTTAAATTTGCTTGATATGACAACTTTACTAGTGTACAACATCAAGGAGAAAATGCTAGAAAAGTCTAGGTATTCTAGCAAAGAAATCCCTTCTTTGTTAAAAGATGGAGAAAAAATTAAAAAGAAGAAAAAACAAATAGAAAGCTCATCTTGGTGTCATGGATATTTGTATTACAGCAACTGCTCCTTTAATTTAAACACTGAAATTAATGACTAAATTAGATTCTAAGCTTTCAGAGGCAAGATGCTCTGAGACGCATAGCAAAAAGAAAACACAATATACGGGTAGAGGGAAAAATAACAGACTTTGCAAATAATATAATATGAATAATGCAAATATAAAGTAATATAATAATGCAAAATAATATAAAAAACGTGAAGACAATTTCCGAATATATTTTTCTAATTAAAAAAGAAGATGCAGCATTAATATATGCCTAACAATAACTGAAAACATAGACTGCTAACATAGCTGAGTCTCACTGGGGCTGTGTTTAAATTCTGCTAAGTATTAAGAAATGCCTAAATAATGGACAGAGTTCAGGGGTGCATAATACATCTTGTTATAAAGAGCACCTGCCGAGACCATACTGGCCTATACTTTAAACATTTTCTACAATTAAAATACCTAAATCTAGAGGCCACCTGTTTCCTGCCTTTGCCTTTCTGAAATGCCAGAAGTTTTACTGTAAACACAGGTGAGCAAAATAAGATGCTGCCTGATTTTAAGGGACTTAAAGAATTTGCACAACAGCTGAAGTCTGGGCCAGCCACTTTTCAGCTCCCAGCCCCTCAATTAAAACTGATGAGAGAAGCAGTATCCTCTCTTCCTCTTCCAGTGGCAAGATGCTTACATGGGAATTCCCACACCAAACTGGGACAGCAGCTATCCATCCAGCAGCTTGGATTTGACAGTAACCAGTACCAGATGTTTCAGTCAAGGCTTAATAAAATGCAGAGAGAGTAACTGTGGAGAAAACTGCTCATTTTTTCCTCATTTCCCGTGGGTCCCTCGGCACAGCACATATCCTGGGACCTACAGCATCCCAAGAAATTAGTCTGGCTACTTAAAAATTTGCCAAAAATTTGTTCAGATGGCAACCCTGAATTCATCGCTGACTGGTGAAACAGAGAGGCTGTCCTTACTGCAGGTCTCTTAAGAGAAGCTGGATCCACATTTTAATTTTAGTCTAATTGCGAAAAATAAGGAAGGTAAAAAAATTCTATAAATTCTAAAAGGGATTTTTTTTCTCTTATAAAGAGACATATTTTAAAAATGCTGTCCGGTTAGCAGGAGTCTTGAAGGCTGGACATAGACACTGGAAACCACATCTGCAGGCCCAGTTTTAGCTTGATGACTTTTGCACACCAGTT
Organism: Rhagologus leucostigma; assembly: GCA_013397725.1. Taxonomy (NCBI): domain Eukaryota; kingdom Metazoa; phylum Chordata; class Aves; order Passeriformes; genus Rhagologus; species Rhagologus leucostigma. The sequence goes on from VZTD01002914.1 coordinate 112,697, forward strand.
AATACAGCTGAAGATCACGTCCTGATCATCAAGTCAGGTGCTCAGTTGTTTGCCCAAGATACCAACTGGACGACGACTCTGGAATTCAGTAAGACGCAGCTCAGAAAACTCTGCTTTAGAGTATTCCCTGTAGCACACCAGGCCCTGAAGAGAATCTCCATTAGGAAACCCTTGCTGACAAACGTACACATCTAAAACTCTGTGCCCTGCAAAAGATGTTGCACAACTCAAGGCTTAGGGTAAAACTGAAACCATTGGCACCTGGGACTTACCCAGACAAATGGGCGGGAGCAATCCTGCGCTCCTCTGCCCCATGAGCTGGGCAGATGTGAGGCAGCCCTGATTCAGGAGCTGTGCAGCTGCATTGCTGCTGTGCCTCTGCCAATCCCATCAGACACACCAGGCAGCGATAGGCACATCCTTGGTTTTTCCAGTCAAGATACACAAAGCACAGCTCTAGCTGTGCTGGACCAGGAACACACATCTGCAGCTGAGCTCAGCGCAAACAAGGCCTGGAGATTTTTTCTTTTTTCCCTCCTGTTTTCTTATTTCTTTGGAGGATATCACAACGAATCAAAGTTACAGTTTTGCAGAAATGCACAGAATATTTATTCAGTTTGACAGAAGTGTACAAATTTTTCAGAAAGACAAAAGGCACAAAACAGGTGCTGGTTCCTTACTGTCTAACACACAGAGAATCCCATGAACCTGAAAGCAGAAAGCTATCTGACTTCTACATAGGAAAGCAGTGGAGTTTCAGAAGAGTTCAGTTAACTAAAGCCTACTCTTTATCCCCTTTCTTTTCTTTAGAGCAGTGAGATGGTTTCATCTGGTAAATTTTAATGCATAAGGACACTTACTGAAATGAAGTACAGTTATAATACAATAACTAATTTAGTGCATCTCTGCGCAGAAACTGGCAGTAGTATCAAAATGATAATAGGCTTTGGGACATGAAAAAACACTTAGAATTATGCAATTATGCTCAGACCATAAAAAACATCCCCTTCTGAGCAGTTCCTGAGCTAGAAGATATGGAAAATTACCCAACAACTAAGAGTATATAGCACATTTCAGGGAAGACTATAGCCATCATTCTTACCTTGCTATCTTCTCATGTTATATCACATCTGTCAGAAGGTTACTGATACACACTCTGAAATCTCAAGTAGCAGACCCATCTCTGTTAGCTCACCCTTGTAAAAGGAGGACTAGAGAACATCAACACTAGCTTTCACAGTTCTTGGTGGCATCTTTACAAATTCAAAATGTTACGTCTCCCTTGCTACTCATCGCTTCTCGCAAAGCATTTGAAATCATGTCATAAATTAAAGAGTATACAACAAAGGCTTCAAAATAATTTACTTGCTATATTTATCATGGGAAAAATTTTGCGTTTAATATTAAATATCACCCTTCATACAGAGAACAACTACAGATATTTAGAAAAGCAAACACAGTTATCTTTCCAAAGTGCTACTGAGATTAGAAAACAAGTCATCAGAGGTAAACAATCTCCTCCTCTACTCTGGCTCCACTTTCTGCATCCTGCAGGCTCTCAGGCTGGTGGTTCAGCTGCAGTTCGTCTACCTGTGGTGACTGGATGGATCCCTGGTTTGGAACACTTGTTTGGGGACCCTGGGTCTGTGATGCATTCAGATCTGTAACACACAAGAGAAGGACATGGGACAATGCATTTTCTGCCATGCCCATACCATTAAAAAGAGCACATTCTGACTTTTTCATTAGCACCACCTTCTAGTTTGCTGCATCCATCTAGAAAGGAAAACATTACTCTAGAAGAAATGATACTACAGCCTAGTATAGAGAGGCATCTTACCCAAATTTAGTGAAATCTATTCAAGTACTACTACTACTACTACTAATAATAATAACAATAATAGTAATAGATGTGTAGCCATACTTTACTAAACAAACACACAATAATGGAAAGACATAAATGAGGTCAGAATTGAGCTAGAGGGAAACACACAGCATATCATCAGTACCTTTCTTAGTAACAATACAGTTGTAACATTAATACAGTTTTCATCATTACACAGAATTTTATTTGTAATCCTTCCTTTTACGGATGAAAAAGAATCAACTGAGTAAGCCCGTTTAAAAGTCTGCATGGCTGGCACTTGCATTCAGCTTTTTCTACCAAGTTTATCTGTGCTTATTTGCATAAACTACCTACTCTATTCTTGTCTTCATCCTTTTGGTATGGTGTGGAGAGAAACACTTGCACCCAAACACTAGAACATTATTTCACAAGGATTTGTTATCTTTCCAATTTTCTCCCACAAATGCAGAGAATCAGGTACTTGTTTTCCAGCATGGCACAATGAAGACGTTTGTGATGATCCATGTACAGCTTAAAAAACCAAAACAACATGACTACAGCTGGGTTTTATCCCTAGTCAACATTCTGTAGCACTTTGGCCCTCAGGAACTGCGTCTCAGTAGTCGGCATTTCTACAAAGCAATTCTACCATAAAAACGAGCTGCATGACAAAGAATGTCTACTTCATGCATAGTGATGAGAAAGATCTGTAATGGACATGCTGCAATACCAATACAAGACCAACTCCTGTATTACACCAGGAGGTTTAAATTTTCATAAAGGACTCTGCAGAAAGAAGGGGAGCTTGGAACCCCTTGCAGAGGATGGTAATGCCAGAAGCACGCAAACCGAGAACTGGGGTTCTTTGAGCCTTGATCATTCATGCAGAGCTGAAGAGCCATTTCATGCTTGCTCTGGTCCCTACTTCTCACATGTATGTGCAATGAAAATCTATTATGAAGAAACTATTTGGGTTTTCACACATCATGTCACTTAACTGGTGGCAATTCACAATGACACCTGCCCACATTTGGCATTCCCCTAGCACGTGACTTTTACCAGTCCTGTTCACTGAGGGCAGGAGTTCAAGGCAAAACAAGCTTGCTGACACCCTGAAAAGCCTAGGCTCCCTGGCTGCTCCCTGGAATGGAGTGTGTGGAGCAGTGTGGGGTGATTATGCAATGGGCATGTGGGAACACATCATATCGCAGCCTCTGCCTTCAGCATCTTCTCTTTGATACTTACACAGCTGGGGGGAGCAAACAGGCTTTGGGGCTGCAGCTCCCAGCATAAGCCATATGCATGTTATTCTTGCTGCCAAGACTGCAGGGTCCATGGCAGGGACAAGGTATTTATAAACAAGCTTAGTCATAGTGGGATGACACAGAATGTTACAAAAATTAGTCTCCAATTGTCTTTCTTTTACTGTTTTATACTGGATTATTTTCAGTCTTGAAAATCCAGAGTAAGTCTTGATTGCAGGTGAGTTATTTGCAATACGTAACACAGCAGGACTTGACTCCCTAACTTAGTTGAACAGCCCTGATTTTTAAAGATGATATCTGCATTTCTTTCTTTCTAACAGTCATATTAGAAAAAGATTACAATTTGCAGCCCACAGAAGACAGCAGAAATATGTCTGCCTGTCTTTATGAAAACTGGATACATTTGGTTTGTTTATTTATTAAAAAGAGCCCTACTAGCAGAAGTTCCTCAGCTTCTAAACACTTATATTTTGGGGTAATTTTACCCACATTAATATTCCTTTTAAGTCCTGTGAGTCTATTCACATTACCAAAGTTACATGCATAAGAATACCAGGGAGTAAACACTTATTTGAAAGATCTGTTTCCAAAGTTTATGAAGTACATAATTGGAGAAGCCTAATTACAAATTTGAAAATACACAGAAAAGAAAGAGAAACACCTTACACGCAGTTATTTTCCACGATCAAAACTAAACAGTAATTGCTTCACCAATTAAAACAGTAGCTGTTTCCAAACCATTTCTCATTAACTATAAATTACAACTATAAGCAGCAGAGCTGAGCAGTGGAAACTGTCAGCATTCTGGAAAAACAAATCAGGTTCTGTCACTATAAAAATAAATTATTTATCACTAGTTTAGCTGCTTTTTTATTCTTTTTTTTTTCCTAAATATCTTGCATCTGGAAAACCTGAACAGCAGGAGATCACCCTGGAAAGAGATCTCAGCTGCTGCTGGGGTGGTGAGTGGCTTCAGGCTGTAAAGGTTGTGCTTAATCCAACTGAGGCGGGAACGGGCTGGTTTTGGATGCACATCAGGTGGCACTCAACACAGACTCTGCCTAATAAAAGCACAATGTGTCCCCAAGGCCAACACACTCAGCTTGCCATCAGGAAGGGTGGCTGCTGTCTCTCTGCCCCGTGCCATGCTGGAAGCAGCTGAGCCAGGAGACCAGCTGGTATCACAGGCGGCAGCGTGATGTGCCCCGGGAGCAGATGCATGTGAAGTGTGGAAGAAGTGCTAGAAATGGTAACAACAGTTTCAGGTGAAGGCAGAGTGGGAAAAGTGGACTGAACTGCCAGTCAGCCTTGGTTCTTGTAATGTAGAACAGTGACAGCCACCCAGAAGCATCCCCTGAGCTCTCTGGTACAGCATGGAGAAACGAGTTGCCCTTATCATCAAGCAGCAGAAAGGTGGGAGGAATTGAAATGTTCTCCCAAAACAGGTAGGAAACTTCTGAAACCAGACTTGAAAACATCAGCTGCTGTCTACTAAAGAACTCTGAGATCTGAGAATGCTCAATAAAAAAAAAAAAAGGAAAACAAACTGATTATTTCTGCAGACAGCAAGGCGAAGGGGCTGCTGCCAGAAGGTGACATGCAAGAAGCTCTCCCATGCTGCCCTGGCACCTGGGGCATCCACGGGAGCTTCCCAGTCCCTCTCCAGGCCCATTCTGTGCTGCACTAAGGCAAATCTCAGAATTCACCATGGATCAAGAATCAGGTACGTATGGACCACTGGCCTTTTATGAGCCTCCTTCAATGTGATTGTAATTCACCTGTCGACATCAGCCATAAAACGATTCCTCTGTTACTCCCTTTGTTTAAATTCAGCATTTACTTATCCTTTTTTCTGCTCCTCTCCAAGCTACCGAAAGATGCTCCCTCTGGAGGCTGTGTTTGGCTCAACAACGCGCCCACCAGACCAGCACCCACATCCCCAGCACCCAGCAAAAGCTGGGTATGCCCCTGCCCCTGCCCACACCCTTCCTGCCCGGGCTGGGCTCTGCCTGCTGCCTTGCTCCCACACCCTCGCACAGACGGGACAAACAAAAGGACTGTACCTGGCCGTAGCCATCCACTTGCTCATTTACACTGTTTTCCTTTCATAGTTAGGTAAGTGCAGAAAATACTCGCTGAGCATTTCCAAAGCTTTAACAGAACTGAGCTGTAGCACAGGTCCTTCCACAGTCTACTCAGACGCAGCTTTCTGCTCCCTCACATTTCTGCACCAGCCAAGAGCTGTGGGCATCTCTCTGCACCCTGGACCTCAGAATTTATGTACAAGCTGAAACCCCCTCTACCTGTTTCTCACTCATATATTTCTCCTACAATATTCTAGGTAACTTTTCCCTTAAGAGCAAGCCACACCTGCAGCTGCATCATGGATAACCTAGGCAAAAGGGAACAGCAGACCAGAGAAATCCACACTTTCAATGTTGGGCTGGTCAAACACCCAAGGCAAAAAGGGACGCGCTTCAGGCTGGTGACTAAATATTAGGTAATCTGTGACAGCACTTCAGCCTTTTGGGGACATGTAGCCTGTTCAACCCAGCACAGCACACCTTAGCACAAAATACCCCTAAAGTACAGCTTTTACTCCTTTTTATGTCAGCTAAGACCATTTCATTAAACAAAGAAACCCCAGGCATTCCCTGCAGTCTTCCCCACCAATTTTTGCAAAAGGAGTTAGAGGCTATTTCTAACAAATTCTGGATCCAGTCACAAATTGTCTTATTCACACAGACACTGTCAAATTCAACATTAAAATTCAAATTTTTTCCCCATTTTCCTTGAATTTAGGTCTGGTACGACGAGGACAAGCATCAGGAAACTGCAGAGAGGCACCCTACTCCTTCCATACTTTTTTTAGACCACCTCAATATAACAACAACGGCAGACGGCAGGCCTGTCATATGTGGGATCAGTTCTCAAGGGAGTTTATAAGGGGACCTCAGTTTTCCAAACAGGGTCTGGGTCCACACTCTGAGAAACGACAGCTCCTGGCTACAATCATGGTACTGTTTTACGGAAAAGGAAAAAAAAGTAGCATTCTGCATCCTAACCACCCTACGTTTTCCACAGCACTAAGAGACAGGATTAGTGGTACCTCACAAACTGCTGAGAAGGTGAAGGACAAAGGAATGGTATTTGCAGGAATCTGAAATCAATACATATCAAAACAAACACAGCCCATGTACCTGGGGGGGCGGGGGGGATACAAAAGCCAAGTAAACAACTCATTAGTCACACTGATTCTCACCTCCTGTCTGTTGTCATAGGATGTAAGCACTTCCACATCAAATAAATGCCACAGATTTTCTCCTTCACCCCCTTCACCCCTCCTCTCTCTCCGCGAGGATCAGAGCTCTTAACATAAGCCTGGAGTGCCCATAGTGACGATTATGGGAAGGACAGGAGAACATTATCAAGGCACTAAGAAACACTCCAGGCAAAAAACCTCTCAAGTCTCTGTGTTTTGAACAGAAAGCCCTTACTATTCCTCCTTCAGCTTTGACCCTGGTTTCACAGCATCACAGCATAATTCAAGTTGGAAGGGATCTCAGAAGGCCTCAGATTCAAACTCCTCTTCAAAGCTGGGTTAGTTCTGAGGTCAGGCCAGGCTGGATACTTTCACTTCTTAGCTGTTTCTAAAAAGGAAGAGGGAAAAAAAAGGGGGAGGCGGAGGAGAAATGAAAAAAATAAAGGGGGGAGGGACACACCACAAGGATTTTGCAGACGATTACCTTGCTGTGATTTTCCAAGATTTGTCACACTGACCCTCTTTACAAAATAAAATTGCATTAAATGAGGAATGATTTATGCCACTTTTAGCAACAAATACGTTAAAGAGTCTCAAACCCACTAATCTTCTGAAATAATAAATAGAGTTAGGTTTTGGTTTTACATGTACTTATAATAACTGGTACCAAGTTCATTTGGACTGACAGCTGACAAATCAGCTTCAGGCCACAGCTATTTGAAATGGCAGAGCTGCTCTATTTAATCCCCACACTGGCACTCATGCATAATGCATAGCACAAGCAGACACCTAAAAACAGTGCTAAGTCTACCGGCTCTGGGATATTCAAAGGAATTCAAGGGTAACAGGCTCTCATTTGCCATTACAGTTCAATAACAAACTGCAGCCTAACTCCCATGGGCTCCACTGAAAGTCCCCACTGGCAAATCCCACGGCACCTCTTTGTCTCTAATGATGGTCCCAGTGGTTTCCATGCAGATTCATTAGCAGCAGACAGCCGATTCCTCAGGGAACTCCAGGCACCTCAGCCTGTCTTCCTTGCCTTACCATGAAAGGCATCATGACCAGTTTTGTTGCTTTTTTCAATGCCTACTGACTTTCCCAAACTGCGATGGATTTTCCATACTGCAGGTTCAATTGTTTATAGTTGGTGGAAGAAAGGGAACACCACGCAGCAGCACTGCACGCCTGGAACGCCACAGCATCACTCTGGAACAACCAAGATACTTCCGCTACTGATTCAGAACAGAACACTTGCTATAGAAAAATCATGTGTAAGCCTTGAAGATTTGAGGACAATTCCTAGCAGTTTCACTGGCAGTTGAGATCCCACATAGCATCAACAAACTAGACCCTTCGCACCTCAATAAAGCTGATTTCACAGCAGGAACTGAATTTGCTATTGGGTCTCAAAAAAACACTGGGAAAAATATTTTGACCCTAAAGCTACCAAGGAAAGAGGAGCCTAATCCCTTTCCCAGTTGACTGAACAAAGCAAGAAGCTCAGTCTGGGAACTGTAATGCTGTTATTTACTTTTGAGCAGCCCAACCCTGTGAAAAAGCAGCAGCTGCATTTCTTAGGCAAACAAGCACCTTCATTAATAAGAGATCTTTACACAAAAAGCAGATGAGGAATTATTTCCTAAGAGATCCTACATTAATTAGTCTTAGCAGCTTTTGGTGCATTTTTTGTTACAATACAGAGAACAGAAAGATTCAAAGTCTATGATGAATAAGGTCTGCAACATAACTCTTCTCTACATCTGTACTCTGGATTTTTGATCATGGCAAAATTACTGGGAATGCCATTATTCTGCATGTTTCTGCTCTTTGTGTAGCTGTTGGCTTAAGTAAAACAATGCAGTTCTGTTTTCAGGTTTTGCCTCATAATTCTTCAGAGAAGTTTGGTCTAGACAATTTGGACCAAATTCTTGGCTAACACAAAATACACATTTCTTCCACTGAAATGGCATTTATCATAAAATTCCAACTCATACTTGTCTTAAAGCGCCAAGTTTTGGAGTAATGTGATGATGTAGTCATTTTTCTTTTATTAAGGCCCAGTAAACATACTAACACTGGTGTTTACCAAAGAAAATACTTTAAAACCAACTCAAGCTCAGACACCGACAGTGTCACTTTAACATCAAATTCATAGCACGCTGATTAAAATTGATTAGGTTGATTAAAATTTTAACCTAGTTACATGGCTATGTTATGAGTTGTATTGGTTTTTAAAGCACATGGGTTCTAAGCTATTTTTGGCATGCTGTTTTTCTAATGCATATCAATAAGAGAGACTTAAAAATAGGTCTGACTTGAAATCGTAACTTGTCTGTGCATTAAATACCCACAGTCTCACCTTGGCAGGGCAGACTGCCTGACAGCTGTCTGCTTCTGCTTAATATTAATTTATTTACGTATGAATTCCCTATTAAACTGTCTTGGTGCTAAGCTTTGAAGCTTTAGATGGTCAATTACAGACAAACACGTGGTCCAACAGGTATTCTGCTAACAATGAACACATGTTTTATTGACCTACTTCTTTTCCAGCTCATTAAACACAGCTGCACTCAAATGATCAAGAGGAAAGAACCATAAAACCCAAGAACACCCTTCCTACACAGGATCACAAGGAATGTGACCAGCTGCCGCCACGGGGCCACTGCGCCACCCAGGGCAGCAGCACACCCACACAGGGCACCTCTCCAGGGGCAGGGCAGCTCGCCTGCCCACTGACAGCAGTGGTGGGGAAGCATGGGAAACCCTCACAGCCTCCTCTTTTGGGTGTCCAGTGTGGGTGTCAATGAAGTGGGCTGCAACCATTTCCTCCTAGCCCACCATCTGCAGAAGCCATTTGGCCAGCAGGCTGAAGTCAGAACAAACTGCCCCTGTAGTAGAGAACACCCCTGCTTGAGTATTTGATGGAGAAACGGAAACCCTGTAAAGTTACAGACCCAAACAGCACTTCCAAGGACTCCAGGGACAGTGAACCAGCTCCCCTTTCTGCTGCCAGCCAGAACATCTCCACACTTCCCTCACCCACTGTCCCTATTTGCACCCTGAAGATAAAACACTGCAGTGAGGCTTTATCTCCTTCCCTCCTGAAAAGAGAAACAGCTAGCATTAACCCTGAAAAAACAGTCTCTGGAACATGAAGTCATTCCCTTTGAAACAAAAGGGGACATTTACACATCAAAACTCTTCTTTTGAGCTGTTACCACAGACAGATGTTAGTGTGTTGATTAACTATGCCTCATATTTTATGGACACTCTTTGGTTGTGGGTTGCTTTGTTGGGTTTTTTTCCACTTTGAAATAAACATGAAATCAAAGACCTTGGCAAAAAATCAATTTAGTCTCCAGCGTTTGGCCAGTCTTTCAGGTGCAACATAAAGAAGTGTGCTCTGGACTTTGGCAAACATTTTCTTGAGTAGCAGAAGAGCACAGCTCTGTTATAAAAGCCAAAAGGGGCAGGTAATTTATAAAACACTCAAGTCTCCTCCTAAGCACTTTGGTTTTATAGGGTAATTTCCCAACAACAGACCAGATCCACCACTTCTCACTCATAAAAGCTGCTGAGATCAAAACTCAAAGAGACTAGCAGAAGAACACTAAGTCAATGTATAGAATTGCTGCAGAAGAAAAAATCAGGCAAAGCACCTGTTTCAAACCAATTACATGCTAATCTTACCCTTTAATAGAAGCTGCTGTTGTTGAGTAATACAGGAAAAATACGGGCATTACTACAAGCGTGAGTATGTGAGAGAAACCTCTTATCTCAGAGTCACAGAGATACTTGTTGTCTCCTGAGCTCAAAGCTGAGGGAAATAGTCACTAATTTTTGATTGCAGTTTGAGTATTAGCACAGCCATTTTTATTCATTTTTCGGAAGAAATATATGTGCTGATGTTTTCTTCTTGGAGTCCTTGAAAAAAATCACGAAAAAAACTGGAAAGTTGCACATTCCCCAAATTTTGCATTGTAAGAATAGGAATCCTCAGTGTGTGATTGAATATTTTGAAATGAATATTTTGAATGCCCTTTTTAATTGTTTTTTAAAAGCTCTGTGAACATATAACTGCTGTAAAAACAGTTTTCATAAAAGGTAAAGGAAAAATTGTACATCAAAGTCATAAAACCCCACAATTATCAAGTAAGAATGTGCCTCCAACCCTTCAGCCAAATGCTTTCCATGAGTGCATGGAGAGCACTTGGATAAACTTTCCTTACTTCAGCTCCTACTTCGCCCTGCTGTGAGCAACACTGGTCTTACCCTTAAGCCCAAATTCATCACCTCCTCCTTCTACCTCACCTTAACTACAAGTTTGAAAACACCCACCTGTATTCATTTTCACTTTCAGCTCTAAACTGCCTGTGTTTAATGCAGGAGCCTTCCTCAGACCTTCATCCCCTCCCCAGTGGCACTGTGTTTCAATGGCAAGTTGCTCTGCACAGAAGACTGCTTCCCTGCAGTTTTCCTGTCAGCAACAATTATCCTTCAAGTTCAATTAATAAAGAGAAAAAAAAAATCTCTTTTCATCCTTGCCAAATACACTGCTTTCCCTGTCATATATTCTTTATCATGGAATACATTCAATGACTTTTAAAGTACCGGGGTTTCGTTTTTTGTACAACAGACCTTAATCGAATAGAGAAAAATGTATCTGTTTTTTTTGATTAATGTCCCAGTTCTAGATCAGACTTCCAAAGAACACCCAAAGAATCTCAGCAGGTGACTGCTGGAAGTCTTCCTATTTGATTAAACTAAAACCAACTTCCATACCAGCACCAAGGCTCCTCCTCTCTACTGCCAAACTAAAAATTTACACCCAAAAGAAAACCTTCAATAGCATCTGGCAAGAGAGAACAAGATACTCCACGAAATCTCCTCAAGCAGTTTGGCAACAGCCAACAGAATTTGTTGGAAGGCAGTTGGGTGCTCCTGTGATGAATACCAGCAAAAGACAGACCATCTACCCCCGTGTCTCAATTAATATTTAACAGCAGATGATGCTGAGGAGGTTTCATATTACTAACACTTCATTATTTTTGCACAACATGCTACAGGCCATTTCTTGGAATATGTAAAGTATTATACTAAATAATTAAAATGAGATTGTACTTTTCAAAATAAGCCAGACAGATACACTTGGTGATTCAGCTACATGATTTTACAGGGTGTCTTTGCATACTCAGTATCTTGCAAAATTCGATCATCCATGAACAGCTTCTATCAGCTATTAGGATGCATTATTTATTCACACTAGTGCATCTATTTCAGGCTCTGACTTCATTACAAAACATATACAAAATATTTTAATGTACTAAAGCAGGGCACTGCAACCAGGTCTCCACCCACAGATCACATTTCCCAAGGAAAACAAAGACCTCCCTCTTGATATCAAGCAACCAGCAAGGCTGTTGTTTTGTGGCTCTTTTCCTGAGAGATCACCTCTTTCCCTGTGGACAGCTCTGCACAACCCTGAGCTGGAGCTCAGGATCCAACTTGCTATAAACCAATTGTCTGGCTAAAGACCCTCTGCCCATGGTCTTCTGCTTTGAAATGTTCTCCTTTCATCCCTCTACTTCCCTGAAACCTCTACCTACTGGAAAAATCGTATCTAAGTAAAGAATGAATCTGCGTAAAAGGGAGACCATCCACAAGATTCCAATTTCATTGATGCCACTAATTCCGCTGACTCCACAAACCACTGCACTGAAGCTGGTGGAGCCACAAATGTGAGAAAAATGAGAAAGATTCATCCATCATCCTATTGCTGTTTACGAAGTCTGCAGACAATGAAAGCCTGACCGTGCTGTGCAAATTTACACCAAGACCAGCGGTACCGCGAAAGACAGGTGCAGGCAATCTCTTTATTCCATTCATAACCTTAAAGATATGCACTATTCGAAACTTCCTCTCAGAAATGAATGAACTCTAAAGAAGATGATATTAGAAAAAATAAAATCAGACAGGCATTACACAGGATAGGCATTACTCACATTAATGTACAAAATAAAACCAGAATATCATTAGCTGCCTTAATTGAAAGGCTATGTAATAGTGCTGCATCTACTGTGGTTATTTTCAGAAATTAGGAAAGTGTTTTGAGATGAGAAAATCAGTAACAGAACAACAAAACCTGAGTGCTACAGAGGTGAAAACCGAGTGTTACTCGAATTATACTAACTGCAGATGACATATAATGGCATATTTTTCACTTTGGTATCACACTGCACGTGATTTAATCCCTTTTGCCATTTGCTTTAAACAAATAGCAGCATTATTCCCAAGAGGAAAAAAAAAATACTTCCTCTCTAATTCATTTCCACCAAGTACTTCAGAGACATAATGTCTTTCAGCAGAGCACGAAACTCAGTGTTTTGTGGTATGGAGAAGAGGCAAATTTGCTGTTGTCTGTTGCAGAGTTCAAAGTAAGAGCTGAATTGTTCTAATAAATCAATGAGATTTTGAACTTGGAAGATGCTGGTACTCAGGTTGCTCAACTTCGTATTCTTATATATTTCCATTTAATTTTATTCTCATTATAATTTACACTGAGCACTGAATGGAGTCTGTGCTCCCCTGGACTCTTAGCCATGAGAGTCCACTGAATGGGCTCTTAGCCATCCATGCCAAGAGTAGAAGCGATATGTTGAATACCCTTCAGAAAAAGCAATTCAGAATCGTTCTCAATGTGGCATCTACTCAATTAAAAAAGACAAAAAATTAAAAGTAGCTGAAAATGTCACACCTGCTCAGGAGGCTCCCCAACAAACTGGGAGCTCCATGGGTCATTATCATCCTTCACTTTTTAAAGATTTACCTCTTTCCCTCTTTCCAAGTGAAAGAAAAACAGAAGGAATTTCCTCACTGTGTGGGACAGTGAAAAAAATGGTGCTATTAAAAATATTATTAAACATACCAGAAAAAAATTAAAATAGGTTTAAAGACATCTTCACATGCAATTCTCCACATAGTAAAGGGCTGGCCTGTCACTGACTCCAAAGGATGCTGTTATAAAGTGTGTGCTGTATGGGACACAGTTACGTTCCAGCTCAGAAGAGTCAGATGTACTCAGAAGGAGTCCTTTCAGCAACAATATTATAAAAATTAACTCACAATGGTCACATATGCAGAACTGTGGTGACTTTTTTGAGGGGGTTGCTAATCATTATTTAACAGGTTCCAAGTGATGAAAGCAATCTTACTCAACAAAGTCCTCAGCATAGGATCCCATTAGCCACCTCCAGCACTGGCAGCAGTAGCTATGCTATCTGAGTAAGGCCCTGAGTTACAGAGATTTGCTCCTTGCCAAAATCCAGTCTGGAGTTGTAAGCATAGACAAACAGCCTGTACCACTTCAGACAGCTTTTTAACACTGTAATGCAAAGCATATTTCACCTGGTTTTTATCACACCTGCATCAGTTTTACAGTGTATACCTCTCCTGACTGCAACGCATTCGCCTTAGCACAATATAAGGAAAGAGCCAGGCCTATTGTTCTTAACCTCCGTGAAGCAAACATGGAGCAGGTACTTTTATACAATGTCATTAGGCCATAACTTATGTTAAGGTAGCCTTAGTGATGGTTTAATCCCAGCCAGCAACCAAGCCCCACACAGCCCCTTGCTCACTCTCCCACCAAAAGGATCGGGGAGAGAATCGAAAGGGTAGAAGCTGGGAAACTCACGGTTGATAAAAAGACAGTTTAATTGGGAAAGCAAAGGCTGTGCACACAAGCAAAGCAAAATAAGGAATTAATTCACTGTTTCCCATGAGCAGGCAGGTGTTCAGCCATCTCCAGGAAAGCAGGGCCCCATCACACATAATGGTTACTTGGGAAGACAAACTCCATCACTCCAAATGTCCCCCCCTCACTCCTCATTCACCCACTTTATACACTGAGCATGGTGCCACATGGTCTGGAATATCCCTTTGGTCAGTTTGGGTCACCTGTCCTGGCTCTGTCTCGGCCCAATCTCCTAAGCACCCCCAGTCCCCTCCACAGTGTGGCAGTACCAAAAGCAGAAAAGGCCTTGGCTCTGTGCAAGCCCTGCCCAGCAACAGCAAAACCATCTCTGTATTATCAACCCTGACTTCAGCACAAATCCAAACCACAGCCCCATGCCAGCCACTGAGAAGAAAATTAACTCCACCCCAGCTGAAACCAGCAGGCAGACAAAAAAATGCACTGTTCTAAATGCCATCTAAATTAACAATGGGAAACCAAAGCAAATGAATCTGATACAAAGTTTTAAGAACAGGTTCAACAGAGCAATCACCATTAGCATAATCTGCCTTAAGTAGTAGGAAGGAAATTTCATATAAACTTTTACGGAGTTATAGGATACTACACATTGTTTCTGGAATATTTGCTTTTTCTGTTGCAAATTAAATATTTTACATCTCTGGAAACCGCTTACTTTAATGAAAGCCACTATAAACTATTTATTTTTCAAAAATCAAACTGTCTCATTTGCTTATATGCATATATGTACAAATTTCTGTGTTTTAAAAAATGTTTAAATGACATTAGTCAAATAGAGTCCTACTTTTCCTCCCTGGCTTTGCATTTGGCTGTTTATGAAGATCACAGGTTCTCTTATGTCCCCCATAAAGATTTAAACTACGTTTTTCACTGCATCACATGTATAGATCCTTCATACTAAATATCGGAGGTAAAACCCTCCACAATCAAGTTTCAGCGGTTTTCCAAATCTATCACTTTTCAATTCTATTTCTGTAGCTACAATGTCTGAATAAATGAAGTTAAGGTAGCAGTAGCAAACAATGCTGTTAACTTCAAAGCTTAAAAGAACTGAAATTGCATTGATTCCTGAAATCAAAGAGGTGAATCCATAGGTAAATCCTTAGGCATCACTTTGGCTAGTTAACCTGACATGTCAGTTAAATGCAAGACTAATTTATTCAACTCTCAGTCTAGTCTGACACAAAACCTATAGTTCCCCTCATTCCTAATTAGCCAAACTACTTGTTTCTTTCATGCAGATAATTTCATAACCATTATTGTAAAGCATTAACACATTTTTCTTTCAATCATATTTTCCTCCTGTTGACTGACACACCTTCTCTAGTGAGTTTACTTATGCCAGTTTCAGCTTTGTGGGAACTTGCCTGAAGGTCTTTACTAAAGTTCCCTCCCATACACATAAAACAATGATATATAATCATGATGTTAGCTATGTGAAGAGACCTATGTCTTACCTTAGGAAATATGAATGGAAAATTATGCACTGGAGGAATGTAGCCGTTTCCATTTCTGTATATTTATGAAGTTTAATTGAATAGTACTTAACATATGGTAGAATGTAGTGTGATTAATTCCTTGGAAACAAGTTCAGATGGTGCTTCTCTTTAAATAATCTAAGGGGTTTTTTTGACAGAGCAGACTTCTAACAAAATACCTAATAACTCTGGGAAAATTAATCAAACCCAAGAAATTCCTCTGGTGTACACACAAAACTTTAACTATATATTAGGTCTGGCCATGTATGTATGTGGTATGTGGCTATATCCAGTAAACCATACTCAGTATTTGTTTCTTAGTTCTATGTTGACTAATTATTTAAGAATGTTTTTTGAAAGACTATTATGAGACTTCATACACAAAGCTGGTTGGAAAATGCATGAAAATGTCATGAAACATTCATCCACATGAAAATATCGAAGATTTCAGCTAACTTTCAAGTTCTTTCCCTCATTGCATTTCAGTTGGTGTTCTTTCAAAGTCATTGCAACTGACTATATCCTGCAGAAGTGTCAGAAAGTGAAGGCACAAGGTTGGAGATCTTAAACTCTGCTGAACCCTCTGGGGGAAAAAAATGACCAAAAATACTCAAGAAAAAGGAAATCAGTTTCCTTTTATGAAATGTTTGTATTGTTCAATTTGATGGACACCGCTTAGGAACAAGCGATTTGCTTAATTTCCATGTGCAGAGAGCCCTTTGGGGAAGCTGAGCACTCTTCTCATTCCTCACTCCTTCTCTGTACAGTGGTCCTGATGCGTGACAGGAACAAGTCTGCTTCATGCAGACTTGTGCACTCCGTGATCAGAGCATAAAATTCTTGTCACCTTCTGAATCACAAATGCAACTGTGGAATGTGATGTCACATATGTCTGGGGAGAGGCTTCCAGGCCTGCCTGTTCTAGCAATGCAGTGGTGGGCTTCACAGCATCATCTGAACCATCAGAATGCTGCAAGGATTTGCTTTGCTCCTTTGCATAAGGTGTCTTGTGGCACCACCCAGGCAGTAACCGCACGTTTTGCCAACACAGCTTGGTCAGAGAGACTTACAGTGGCCTGGGCAGGCTCTGTAGCCAGAGCTGGACCCCCAAGAGTGCTGGGACTGCCCTGTTACCAGGGCAAGATAAGGATGTCTACACAGGATGCACTGACACCAGCCGAACACAAAGCTGGTCTATTGTAGGTGTCTTGAGATACAGAAGCTCCACCAGTTTATCTTAGAATCAGTGCAATTAAACTGGTACAAGCCAGTTTAATTAAAACAGATGCTCTCATGTGGGCTCAATAGAAAGTATCCTGGTTAGCTTGTATCTGTGTGTTTGCCAGTGCAAGCTAAGCCACTTTTGAGAGGTTTAAACCCACATCTGTGTTCCTTTTCAAATTTGCACTAGCTTAGCTAACCTATAACTAAAATGACGACCGCAGTCAAACTAGAACGAGTTTCACCAGGCTACTTATTTAGGCATTTTTAGAAATATTTATCTCTTTTACTAATCAGCTTGGTTTGCTGATTGTGGTGATGTGACTAGCCTGCCCTACCTTTGATTATAAAATGCTCTTTTGGCAATCCACATACCAAGGACTAATAAGGCTGTAGTGGATGCCTGCTTAATACATTACAGGGAGTACTAAGGAGCAAGTTCCTTAACCATGGATGTAAGACAATTAACCTGTTTAGGTCTTCAGCTCCTAATTCTGCTGCTCACTGGTCTTTGCTGTGACCTGACCTGCCTGAAGCTGGTGTGAGGACAGAAGTTATTCTGCACTGCCAACTGCAGAAAAATGGGAGCTTGGGCACTGCTGCAGCATTGACGTGCCATGTCTCCTGAATTTCACAACTGTGCAGAAAAACCCACCAGAGTACAATCTATTACACCAAAAGTGCACCACTGTCCCCCAAGACTTTTAGCTGTTGTGTTTTTACATCCTGCTCTCTAACTCACACTAATGAAAGAAATTAGATCAAAACTAATATTGTGCAAAATGAGAAATAAACCCCAGTTTAGAGTTTCTCCTAAGTTTTTAAGGCCTTTGAGGGATTTTCAGTGCATGCAGTGCTCATATAGGCAGCCTCTTCCACTCATTTTGGTAGCCACCATCAGTAACTGCCATGCAGTCTATGTATCTTTGGGGGTTCTGGTAAAATGCAAGATTAAAGAAAAGTGATGCAGTAAGAGCTACTAACATAACTTATTGCTAAAGATTATATTATTCCTTAGAAGTGAAGCAATTGTCTGTCCACAGAACTTTCATTCCTCAATGAAGCAAGAAAAGGGTGTTTGAACACTGATTATCATTCTAAGACATTAAATCAAAAGCTATTCCAACCAGAAATCCTCAAGTAATGCACATATGTTCTAAAACAATCAATAAAATGCACTTGAAAAAGAGTGACTTCAACTCGCAAAAAAAAGGTCAAAAGCATTGGGAAAAGATTAAGAGAAAAACACATTCTATTACTATTATGCAGACACAAAAAGGAGTTTTGTGGGGTTTTTCAGTACTTTTCTGCAATTCTGTTCTGCTTATTTTCTCACCTACCATCAAAAATCTTTCAAAGAAGCATGCAATTGTTTTATCAAAATCTCTTGCTTCCACCACTACCAAGCTGTCTTTGTTCCTAGGACTATTCAGCCAGAGAGGTGGCAAACCGCCTGTACTACTTCTTAATTAAATAAAGCATTAATTACCATTATTAAAGGAATCCTTGTTGCTTTTGCAGGAAAAAGACATCTGTTGGTAAGGACTAGTGGATTTCCACAGTGCACTGGTTAATGCTGGCTGACAAGAAGTGTCTGTTTTGAGGTCCACCTGATTTTCACTAGTCCCTGCTACATCAGAATTTGAGATATTCATCCCATACACACCATCCTCATAAACGAGAGAAGAATCTGATCTGTTGATTCTGCTTAGAGACACACACACTACAGCTTCATTGAAGTAGAATGCATTTTCACCATGTAAGCTGTCCAATTGATTATGTCCCATTATCTGCAGAAGGGGAAAAAAAAACAACAAAAAACAAAACAGAGAATCGCATTTTCACCTTTGTCAAGTACCAGAATCATAGAATCACAGAATATGTCAAGTTGGAAGAGACTCATAAGAATCATGGAGTCCAACTCCCTGATTCTCACTATGTGAATCTAAAGTGTATGACTGTGAGCATCATCCTGAAGAATCCTTATACCACGATGCATAAAATTAACTACCAGACAGAATGGGGATTCATAGTAAATATTCATCTAATCTGCCAGAATTTAACCTCAAAACACATTAAATTGGATGTGTTTTCAGGAATAAACAGCAATAACCTAGCAGATCTGGTCTTAGCTTACCTCAAAACAAGTAATACCTGCAAAGTTACAGATAACAAAGGACCGCTAACTGGGATGCACTGAGCTCTGCTGACTACTTTCAGGGGGTTAATATTTTGTCTCATGGCTCTACAAGGTACCACTTCTCATATGTAAATCTGCGTACTCTGCAATCCAAAAATAACACTGTACCTCATAAAGACAGGTAATCACAGAGAATAGGGCTGCAGCAGTCGAACTGGGGATGGCAAACAGCTTTAGCAAGCAAACCATGGCTCCCAAGGGCTGAAAATGCAACTCCTGCAGATTCTTTGTCTGCAGGTGTTTATTAAGGCAAATCTTACAAAAAAAGCAGGAGTATTAGTGTGAGTTACTGCATTGTTTGGTCACACAAAACTATCTAGGTTCAGTGTAATATAAAAACACTGGACTGGGAATACTGACTGACTGAATCATTCAACCAGTTCCACTGCTGCAAGGAGTACGGTAGTGGAAACATAGGAGAAAGACAATCTTAAGGCCTGGATGGAATCAAAGCCATGTAGTCTACTTGAAATAAAATACAAGCAGCCTTACAAATAAAATATTAGATTACAAAAACAACTACTCTCTGACACTCAGCATTTAATTATTTTGCCTCTCTGTCTGTGCGATCCTGGATATCCCTTTATCAGGCTATCACCCTTCAACTTCCCCTCCTCAAAAGATTTCACAAGTCACATCCATTAAAGCTGATGGGCAACCTCAGTTTTGGTTTTATCATCCACTTCTTAAGCACTGCCAAACAAGTCAAAACTGTAGCACATGCTATACTAGTAAAAAGTGCCTGCGTTGTTTGGGCTGGCAAGCATGTATGGGCAAGTCATGTTCACACGGTGCTCACAAAGGCCGAGTGAAAAGAGGGAGGTCAGAGGCCAATCCCTTACCCCCTCAAGCAGGCACAGTCTTAGATGCCAAATGGTCTCTGCCTGTTATGGGTGAGTTGCCAACTGAAAAACTATGGAGGTGATGGCTTGAAGAAAGGCTCTACAGGTTGTCTTGTGAAAATGAGAACCTGAGGGGAAAAAAGAGCTGTTTGGGTCTGTGAGCTTTCCATATATGCAAAAGCCAGACAAAATGTTTCGATTTTCAGGTGCTTTACAGAACAGTAATGGAAATCAAGACCATACCCACCAAGCAGGGATTAGAGATGAGGACCCACCTGGCAGGTGAGCACCCAGACAGCTGAGTTCAGAGCCGGACTGCATCCTCCACCCTCAACAAAAACTTAATCATTTTTAGTATTAAACACTTAAGCAGCTTCAGAGCTACTTTAAATTGCACCCCCAAATAATGATCATCTCGAAGGACTTATACTGTCAGGGATGGAGCCACACATCAACGTCTTCGTCTAGGTGGCTACTTGTTTCAGGGAACAGGACAGCAGGGCCTGAGACGTGGGGTTCACAAGAGCCTGGTGTTTGCTACTCCCGGAGGTGCCCCTTTTCCCCCCTGGAAACAGTGGTCCAGGAAAAAGGGCAGCAACCAAAAACTTCACCAAGTGCTTTATATGCTTAAGCATTACAATAATTTACTTTTCCTACAAGATGCAGAGACACAATGTATCTTACAAACACAGTAGCAAAGCAGAATAAAACACAGATTCTTATATTTACAATTTCTGTCTTCTCAGTTTAATAAACATCTGCCTAAGTTTGGGGTTTGTAGGGTATCCAGCTTAAAATCACAGAATGGTTGAGGCTGGAAAGGGCCTCTAGAAGACATCTGGTCTAACCCCCCTGCTCAAGCAGGGCCACATAGAGACAGTTGCCACGGACCATGTCCAGGTGGCTTTTGAATATCTCCAATGATGGAGACTCCACAATTTTCCTGGGCAGCCTGTGCCAGGGCTCCATTGCCCTCACAATAAAAAACAGTTTTCCGATATTCAAAAGCAATCTTCTGTGTTTCTGTTTGTGCCCATACCCTCTTGTTCTTTCACTGGGTGCCTCTGGAAAGAACCTGGCTCCGTCTCCTTTAGAACCTCCATTTAGGTATTTATATACATTAAAAGGAACCCCTATTAATAAGAACCCTTTCTTCTCCAGGCTGAACAGTCTCAGCCTTTCCTTACTGGACAGGTGTCCCTGTCTCTCAAGCAGGCACTTCACCAGACATCCATCCTCCTGTCTCAACCTCCTTTCCACCCCCCAGCTCTATGCTTTTCTTGTACTGGGGAGCCAGACTCCAGGTGTGTCCAGAGCAGAGAGGAAGGATCCTCTCATTTGACCTACAAGCGATACTTTGCCCAATGCAGCTCTGGAGACCATGTGCCACCTTAGTAGAGGGGCACGTTTGCTCATGCTCAACACAGGACTCCCAGGTTCTTTTCACAGAATCACAGAATCATAAAGGTTGGAAAAGATCTCCAAGGTCATTGAGTCCAGCCTTGGACCCAACACACCACCACCACATCAACTAAATCATAGCACTAACTACCACGTGCAGTTGCTTTTTGAACACTTCCAGGGATAGTGACTCCACCCCTTTCCTAGGCAGCCTGTTCCAATGCCTGACCACCCTTTCAGCAAAAAATTCCTCCCAATGTCCAAACCAAACCTTCCCTGTCACAGCTCAAGGCCATTTCCTCTTGTCCTCTCACTAGTTGCCTAGGAAAAGAGGCTGACCCCCATCTTGCTACAACTTCCTTTCAGGTAGCTGTAGAGAGTCAAGCTGATTTCCAGCTGGTGATCCCCAGCATCTACCCATGCCTGGGGTTGCTCCTTCCCAGGGGCAGGACTTTGCACTTTCCCTGGTTAAACTCCATAAGAGTCAAAGAAAATGCTTGGATATGCCTGAATCTCAGCTTCCCACATGCTCGTTCATTACATTAAGAACCAACAAAACCCAGACGTCCTGGCCCATTCGTCAAGGCAGGTCTCTAGGAATGCAGTCAGGGATATAATTACAAAGGGGAACCACACACCTCATAGCCCCCTGTGGGTGAAAATAGGCTGTTTTGCTGACCATGCTTCCAGTGCCACAGGAGTTTCTTCTGCATTTTCACATTGTCTCTTTCTCTCTCTACCATTTTCTGGCCCTCCTGGAGCCTTTCCAGGCTCTGCTGGTACTCCTGCAGCTGCAGCGCCAGTTCCTGTCGGCTCTGCTCCAGCAGCTCCTCCTCGTACTCGCACTCCCTCTGCCGCTGCGCCAGCCGGTCCTCCCTCGCCTCCTGCTCCCGCTGCCGCTGGTCACATTCACGCAGCCACCGCTGCTGCTCCTGCTCAAACTGCTGCTTCAATTTGTGTATGTTGGCTAGTTCCACCCTTTGTTTTTCCAGATTCCGGTATTTTTCTTGTTCCAAAACGAGGTTTAGCCGAGAAGCATGGCTCCGACTGGTCTTCTCATTCTCTTGCAGTAGTAACCTATGGAGCTCTTTGTGGCTGTCCTGGATAGCCAGTGCTGCCTAGACACCACAGCAAAATCAGACACAAATGTTTAAATATCAGCATTAATCCATTTCTGTGTTTTTACAGAGAATCATATAAAAACACTTCAAGTGTTTTGGAAGTTATTCTTCAAGCAAATAGAGAAAACTCTGTGATCATGCCTTTACAACGAGGTATTTCTAAAATAAAACTCAACTCTTTTGAGCACTTCTAACAAGGCTTCTCGTTTACACTTAGTATTATTATACATGTTTATGTTACAGCTGTGCATATGCACTTCAATTACAGCTGGGGGTCCTGTTCTCTCAGAGGATGTAAAGACACACAGGAAAAATGATTTTTCATGATTAAAGATCGCAACAAGGCATTGGGAATGCTATACTCACCCAAGTATTCCTAACACGGCTGTGACTTATACACATAAAACTGTACTGTTTCCAGCAGAGCTCACTCTGACTTTAAGGCTCTTCTTGCTAACCTGCAACACTGCAGCCCAGCTAACATCAGTCCTACGGCCACCTGCCAACACAGCCATGTCACCAGGACTGTACTGCTATACGCACCTGACCAAGGTGTCAGTGCAACCATAAACCTGCAGTATGGTAATGACTTCAGGTTTGATGTTCCTATTTTACAGCCGAGAGCTCTCTATTCCATCCTTCACAAGAATCTTGTGACATTTGCATTAAAGATAGTGACATCCTCCAATAACACAAAATCAAATAGCTGGGATTAAGAAGAAAGAAAAGCAAGAAAACTCTAAATCTGCTGAGGCACTTATTGCACTGCCTATGTTCAAGAGCTGACATGGGAACCTATTTCAGCAGACATTCCCAGAGAATTCACATCATCCCACTGCCCTGTGCTGTCCACCCCAGAAAGTTTTTAACTTCATGCAGTGTGCAATCCCCACTTTCCTTCACTCTTCCTCCAGTCTTGGGTCAGTTTCAGTGATTTGTAAACAGGACAAGATCTTCTGCTTGTTTCTCCGCAACTGACTGCCCATTCATGGTCTGAACAATTAAACCATGATCCTGAACCTTACTTTACTGTCCCTATTTGTTTTTTAATTACTCAAAAAAAATTGCCTGAATTATACGATTTTTATTTTGCTTTTGCATTGCTTCAATACATTTAACTTTTTAAGCCCAAGGTTTCCAGGATTACTGTGAAATATGCTTCGGTCAATAGGGTCTAAAAATTTAGTATACTCAAATGAAACATTTTAAAATAGAATTACAAAATTGTAGCTAAATAAGAAAAAGTAAGTTAAGACATTCAAACTTAGCATAAAAGACGCAAACGCTTCAGACTAAGGCCTTACAGAATATACAAGATAACTGAGATTTAAGCATCTAAAATGGACTGAGTTTGCTGTCGGAGGTCCCTGGCAAAGTTACTGCTTACTACCAGCCAGGAGCACAGTCTAATCAAAATACTAATTTTTTTCAATTTTTTGAACTATAATTTCAGAAATCTATATGTGGAATGACATCAGTTCAAGTAGAGCCATCATTTTACTTTCCTGCTAGGTTTTTGGACTGTACAAACCTCCCCCTTTGGGAGGAGGGACTGATCTCCAAGCAAGTTAGTATTATTCAGCCCTTAAAAGAAACCAACCGCTAGAATAAAAATATATTCTGTGACAATTTATGCAACAGTCAGTAGAGATCAGTATCTATTAATGTAATGTCTAAAAGTAGGGCAACATGAAAACAAATCTTTAAAAGTAAATTATTAAGACATATTAATTACTCTATGAAGTTATTAGTGGAGTAGTCACCTGCATGCTGTATAAGAGACGGGTTAAGTTCTGGATTGCTTGTACAATCTAGAAAATAAAAGAGAAGGATTTTCAAAGGTTTAAAGGTTTGACCACTGTTAACTAAATAGTTACTACATTCTGTCTGAGGTTTAAATTTACTCACCTCTGTCCCTGTAGATCCTGAAAAATTCATACTTCCTCCCTAAAATAAACATACGTAAGCTTTAAAAAGCTGTTTTAAATTTTAAAATTGTATGATCTAGGTGATTTTTTTTTTAAACTAGTGGGGCCATAAGGCAAGGAAATGCATACTGAGTCAACCCTTTATGTGAGTATGTGAAAAAAGACACAAGCAACAATCTATGAAGACTAATAATTCATCAACAATGGAGTTTCCGTGGAAATTACTAGAGATTCCAAGCACAATTCTACAAATAAAACTATTTCACCCAGGATTTTAATCCCCCGTGACTAATGCTACACAGAAAAGACATTTCCTTCCATTCATTCTTTGTTTACTTGGCTGTTTTGAAATACAGTAACCAGACTTCTGTATATACAGCACAGTAGGTTTAAACTACTTACAGTAGGATGGAACAGCATGAGACCCTTCAAAACTAGAGATAATAATGTACTAAGAAACTAGCAAGAAGTCATTTTAGTGGATTACAACAAATGCCTTAGGTGCTCTGTGAGATGCTGTGTCCACTACACTCTAGAAAACGCACCAGAATGGTCACTACTGTCCTCTGTAGCAAGGTACAGCCACTTCATAGTTTCCGTCCTGTTCCCTTTTCATAAGAAGCTTTCTAAATTTATGGGGTGAAGCGACCCATAATCTCTTCATCATGAAGAACAGCTCCTCCGAGAAAGATAAGATGGAATGGTGGGGACTGTTTCAAACACAATCCCTTCTGAGACTATGCTGAAAAGACTTCCTGTATGATTTTTCCGGGTTTTTGGTTTTGGTTTTTTTTTTTTTCAGAGAAGCAGATGAGAGTTTGGGGAATATTTGTTTTCTCTCTGATTCTCCTAAGTTCTCTACTGAGCCTCATTTTCCACCACAGCAAGGCGTCTGCTACATTTAGATGCAATAACTGAAAATGAAAATGAGAAAGACCAGCCCCCCAAACATAGCCCAACACAGACACCCATGGGGGAAAGGGAATACCAACTGCATCATTTCCTCCTCTACTCTTTCTCTCATTATCTCTCTGCAGTGTTTCCTTCCACTTGAGGATCTTCCCTTCCTCCGCCTCACTGCATCCACAAGCCACAGGAAAACTCAGCTTTGCTGTGAGAAGCAAAGGATTTTGCACGATGTCTCTGTGCAGCACTTGGACGGACACAAGATAGCTCTCCTTTCCCTTAGCTGGATGGTGAGCAGCGGGTAAGGAGGTAGCACAGGGCCGAGAGGGAGAGAAAGCAGGTGATGCTGGAAGGGTGAGGAAGAGTGTACAAAGGAAAGCCTGCACACTGAAAAAGAGTAGGGTTTCTTTCAGGTTTTTAAGCCTTTTTTAATTTGGAAAAGGATGTGTACAGGCGGAAGGCTTATCTGGCATTGGCTTGACCAAGGAGTTGGAAGTGGCCACAGCCCCCTCACTGCAGCACCACTTGAGCGCTGGGAGATGAGGCTGAGGCAGGTGTAGCTGAGCAGGCACATGCCCTGCCCAGTCCAGCTAGGAGTGAAGCAATAATTTCAGGTGTTTAACTGGTCTGAAGGCCACCGCCACCTCTCTGCCACTGTTCCTGATCACCTTGGTTGAAAGAGATGAAGATGGTCACATCCCACGGCAGGCTGCACTGCGCTTTGGACAACGCCCACAGAGATCCAATTACAAAGGCAGGAGCAGGGGAGACAAGATGGGGATCACCTCTCACATCTGCCCACTGGGAACCCCTCATGTTGCGGGGCCAACGCTCTCCCTTCCAGTATCTAGTCAGCATCTAACCTCCGAGCTGGGAGCTCTTGCTCCCCCTGCCCAGCTCCTGTTTTCTCAAGCTAGCGGGGCTGAGTACAGAGCTGGCACCCCACACTCCGGGGCTGCACACCCACCTCCCTGGAAAGCCCTTGCCTTGCCTCTTTTCTTTGCTCATTCTGCCACCTCCTGGTAAGTCTGATTCTGACATGGTATCAGAAGTGATACATGCCTTGCCAATAGTAGGCCATAAAAAACAGGATAATGACTTAGGGTGGAAGAGCTGGGTGCAGGTCCCTCCAGCTTTATGAGAAGGCATAGCTTCAAAGTCAGAGGAAGTTGCCCAAGGCCTTCTCCAGTCAAACCTAGGAAACCTTCAAGGGTAGAGATCCCCACAACTTCTTTGGACAAACATTCCTCCTTGCTCATCCTTGCACTGCATTTTTTTCCTTGTATATGCTCAGAATTTCCCTTGCTGCAACTTGTAATCTTGGATGCTCATCCTTTAGCTGTGCATCTCTGAGAAAAGCCTGGCTCCATCTTCTCTATTACCACAGTGACAAAGTTTTCATGTGGAGCTAATGGAACTTTTAATGGTCTATATCTGAGCCCCTCTACCCTCTCTAGATTGTTCTATTTCTCTTCACCTAGCTTCTCTGCTCCCTCACTTGGACTTTTGTTTTCAACCTATTTTTCCCACTCACATTCTTGCTCCCTTCTATCAGCAGCCTGATAAGATGATCTAGAGCTAAATATAAGGTGAGGTTATAGAGAGATTAGTGTATTAGCAAGAGTATTCCCAATACAGAAAACAAACAAACAAACCCAAGGTTTCAGGCACACAAGCCCTCTTTTAGACTTGACGCAAAGACAAAATGTTAATGCTAATTAACTTCTTTTCTAGGCAAAGCTTTCTTTCAGTTTCAAGTTCTGTATCTTATCTTCTTGTCTCTCCCCTTTATTCCTTTTGCGATTCTCATTCTCCACCTCAGAACTACACTATTACAGTTCACTTTATTTCCATACAGTAATTCACATTGCTTACTCCAACTCTCTGTTGCTACATAAAATTTGTCATTCCTAATTTTGTCCAGAACTGTTTTTTGGTTCTGCTTTTCTCCCCAGATTTGCTTATCAGCTATAGGACTTCGCAAAATGGGCACTTCCTCTTCTATTCTCTAATTGCTCCGTTTTTAAAATTCAAAATTCTGAAGCAAGCTGGTGTAAAAACATCCATCCTATTTTATGTGCTTGTTCTCAGGATGAAGTTCTTCCAATGCACAAGTCTTCCTTGCATTAGCTGAGGATTTGGTCACTGCAGGAGACTTTCATCATCCTGTGAACAGGAGGAGGGAGTAGAGGAAATGCTATTGTCAGGTCCATAGATATGCATCTGTTGAATGATGACAGCAGAGAACCAGACTTGTAAGTGGCCCATACAAGTGGTTTGAAAACACTGCCTGTTACTACAACTCACTGATCTTAAGCCTTCCAGGAAAATTGTTCTGTGCTTGGATTGTTTATGACTGCTTTTTAAAATTTTATTATTAATTGCAGTGACCTCTATTAAACTGTTACCTGGATCTGAGTGAAATTCCTCATGAGAATTTGGACAGCATGCACATGCACAGTGCCCAGACTGCTATGTGCAATGCAGGAAGTAAAACTGGTTACAATACCTTATCCTCAAGACAAGTGGCACCTGCCACTTCCTCTTCAGCACTGAGATCGATTTCTGGTGATTCTTCAATTTCTTTTCTTTCTGCATCTAACAAATAAAGCCCCAAGAAAATGCAAAAGAAAGGTATCAGAGCATATCCTGACTAGAAAAACAAAGAGCATGCTTTTTTACAGCTACTCAGGATACTGAGAAAGTGATTTTTATTATTTGGAGTCACATAATGGATCCTAAGCTGGGGAAAAACAAATTTGGAAGCCAGGATGGCACATGTGGCCCAATCCAGTTTTTCTACCTTACAAATTAGCACTATTTCACTTATGCAAGTTTGGAGATAAGTGTAACCATAACATTAAAACTGCTCTGTAGCAATGCTTTTTAGACAACTTTATTTGCAATTTTGTTGTGAGAAATTAATGCTACCCTTTGCAGCTGAAATTACTGGAATATCAATCCTGGCTTTCAAGCCTCCTGACAAAAAGGTAAATGGCCTATACTGCAATATAGACTTGCCGTAGAGCTGAACAACAATGACAAGAAAGTGTACCTTCAACGAAGTTACATAACAATTTACACTACCTGAGCATTTGCCCAAAGACAACTTTTATTAAATTATTTTCTATTGATTCTGTCCTAGACTGCAGAGGCTTTCCACAAAACCAATCCGTTATCAGTTATTTTAGCACTCTGAATATGTAAAAGCATCAAATTTTACGCACCACCCGGAACAGATTCCAAGATTTCATTGGCAGTGAATGTATGCTCCACAGTTAATTCCTCAGTACTTTCCTCTGGTGATCTGTCTGTTTCGCTCACTTGTGATGTTGTTACAGCGACATGGAGACTTTCAACTAAAGAGGAAAACATGAAGAATTACAGAGGCCCCTTAAATAGTTCCTTTGTGCATAAATCAATGACATAGAATTGATTGACTATGGAATAATTTAGTTTGTAAGAGACTTTCAGAGGTCACCTAGTCCTACACCCCACTCAAAGCTGGTCATTCTAAATTTTGTTGATCAGAGCTTTGCACACACAAGCCTGTAACAACTCCAAAGATGGAAACTTCAAAGTCTCCCTGAGCAACCTGTTCCAGTTTTTTAACATTCTCATAGCATATAATTTTTCATTTCAGTTAACTGGAATTGTCTGTGTTTCACCACAAGACTATTGTCTCTCGTCCATGTGTTCTTTTATAATCATATGCTTCTGCAAAAAATCTGGCTTCTTTCTATCCTCCCATTAAGCAGCTGTGGACAGTAATGAGATCCCAACATCTACCTCAGCTTCTCTTCAGATGTTGTGTCCTCCAGCCCTCTAATCATCCTGGTGCCTTACACTGGATTTGCTCTACTTTGTCAATGTCTCTCTTGTCCAGGGATGCGCACTGGTCATGGCATTCCAGACAGGACTCACGAGGGGTAAGTAGAGGAAGATTCACCTCCCTCAACTTGCTGGCAACTCTCCTCCTGCTGCAGCAGCCTAGGAAGCAGTTGGCCATCTTTGCCACAAGGGCAACTGCTGCCTCATGGCCAACCTGCTGTCGAGTAGGACTCCCAGGTCCACTTCCACAAAGGTATTTTCTATCTAATTAGTGTCCAGCCTGTACCAACACACAGGATTACATCACCTGAGATGCAGGACTTTGCTTTTGTCTTTGTCAAATGTCCTAGGTGTTCCTCTTAGCCCATTATCCCGATCTGTGGAGATCTTTCCAGCTCACTGAACACTCCACCTCATTTGATGACAGTCATGAATTTGCTAAGAGTGAACTCAATTCCGAGATTAACTGCATTAATAAATACGTTGAGCACTACTGCTCTCAGAATACATCCCTAAGGGAATCCCCTAATAACATGATACCAACTGGATATCATATGACTGACCCCTTCAGCCCAGCAGTCCAGCCTGTCTTCCACCCAGTTAAGCAGTTTACATCAGTTCAGATGTAAGGATACTACAGCCAGTGCAAACAGTGTTGAAGGTCTGAGAGATGTCAAGGTAACAAACATGCACTCTTTTCTCACCATAAAACCTGTCAGAGCACACCTTTCCCTAATTAATCCATGACAGCTGGTCCAAATCTTCTTCCTGTCTTTCAGGTTCCTGGAAATGACTTCTAGGAGGATTATCTCAGAGATGCTGGTGAGACTGACTATTTCTTAGTTCTCTATATACTCCTTCTTGAAGTGGAGTGTGAGGTTTGCTTTCTTCGAGTCATTAGGAACCCCTCCTGATCACTGTGACCTTTCAAAGTTGACAGAAAACAGCTTCACAGTGACATTGGCCAGCTCCCTGAGCAGCCCTGGATTTATCCCATCTCATCTCATGGATTTGTGTATATCTAATTTGCTTAAGCACTCTGTAATTCTATCCTTCTCTACAATGAGCAATGCTTTATTCCTATAGAGCCTGCTATTAGCTCAGGGATTTAGTATTTCCATCCTGGAAAATGATCCCCACAAATTATCTACAGCGTAAACAACTGTAAGCTCCCACAGTGTATTGTAGAGTCCTGAAATCCAAGACATCATCAACATCAGCAATAGCACAAGAGAAAGTGAAAAATAAAGAAGTGGGCAGAATAAGGTGTGTAGTAAGTATAGGCTGCCATTTTAACTATTTCCTGTTTCATCACTGACTTATAGTACCCTACACAAGTTTCATCAGTTTTATCAATAAAACGCTCTTTGACTTATTTATGATGATGGAGACCAAGCTCCACTGCTTTATAGGTTGAAATGTTGTTAGTAGCACACAGTTCTCAATTTAGGTGGTGCTAGAATCAGGACTCAGTTTACCAGGACTCTTTTCAGCTGAGTTTAGCAGAAGTTTAGCTGAAGTTCCAGCTAGGCAAGCTATCTACAAATACCATTCCCTTCCTTCCTACACAGGACAGCACTGCAGATGGTGCAACTATCTATTAACTCCCTGTTAGATAGCAGGCAGAGAAAACAGGGCTCCTACAGCAATTGTAGCAGGTGTTTCTTGGCAGAAATTTGATTTGCTCTGTATATGATCATATGGGATTCTGATCTGACATCAAAATCAGCCAAGGTAGGTGAAGGTCAGGGACGAGATGCAATATCATACTGCAACCCCTGATGTGCTTCACAGAGCTGTACTGCAAGGACAGCTAACAACCTAACACCACGCCCCTGCCTGCTTACATTTGATGCTATGACCTAAACACATCCCTTATTTAACAGTCTGGCAGGTACCATCTCCTGTATCTAACAAGCATAAACTTGACAGATTTCTCTTCTATACCCTTTGGCAATTTTTGACACTGCCACTTCTTGAGACTCGACAGAATTGCAATACAAGGCAACATGGCTGCACTTTGTTACCTTAAAATACCTGCCCATGTGAAGAGCCACCAATCCACTCTTCCCATGCAAACTCACCTTCTCTGAGTGCTGCTGCCAGCAGTGAGGCAGCCTGTGGAGTTTCTCCAGAATCAGGTTTGATAAGTAGGTGAGGTTCTACATGGACGTCATCAAACCCACACATATCTCCCAGTTCTGCATAGATACGCAACTTTTCTTCTAAATGACTGCAGATTTGCTGGTCTTGGTTACTCAGTGATTCTGTCAAACAAAATTGAACAGCGTAAAATTGATAACTGTATTAGAATATTTTATCCTGCAGGGAAAGCATGTTGCCCATACACCTTTCCAATCTCTGTGCCATGTAGAAAGTGCTAATTCAAGTTAAGCTTCTTTTAAGAAGCTTACCAGGACCCAAATTCATCCAATTTCATCCTGTAGTCTGTCCAAACAAAAGCTAACACACACCCTGGCAGAGTCCAGGCCAAAGCCCTAGCCTAATGAGGTGGCCTTGGCTGCCCTCTCTGGCCCTCATTACTCCTGTTGCGCTCACAATGACAAGTCAGTGCTCCTGGAAAAGCACTTGGCTCATGTGTGCCAATTCAGGGCCTCAACATCAAAGAACACCTACTTTCAGCAGAGGATGCCCTTCTCTGTGGCTCTCAATAGGACAGACATTGCTGCAATTTCTCTCCTCACAGGAGTATAAAGATGTGGCAGTTAGGAGGAGGGGCACCAAGGAAGTAGAATTTACCCTATTAGCTGTATTTTCAGATAAAAATAATAGCAGCAAAGGACAAAGTACCATAAACAAGCACAAAGCCACACAACTTTGAAGATTCAAGCCATTTTCACAAACTCAGAACTACCTGGTCCTGATGCTAACCTGTGAAATTCAGTGTTCTGAAAACATCCATTTTCATTTTTCTTTTTTAGTTATGGCAACGTAGCAAAAACCTTGAAGTGTTTGGAAAAAACAAGCTTCTCTATCAATACACTCACATTATACAATCAGACCACCCCGTTTGTTTCTGCTGCGACTCTGCCTGTTGAGCCACTCTGAACCCACCAGCCAGTCTGGGTACATGACTAATACATCCTGAATTCTGAGGATGCTGGAGCTCTCAGAGTGACAGGAAAGGTACCACACCTTGATATTTCTGAATTCTGTATGCCTTGGCCTCGGCAATACGTCTGTCCTCATCAGACTCACTCATTTTTACTTCTTCTTCTTCCTCTGGACAACTTCAAAGATGAAAGACAAAGGTGGATAAAGCAAAATCTGCACATCATCTATTCATCTTCAATACAATGTTATGTTCACAGTAAACACAACACAACACCAGCACCTTTTGCAACAATCCAGAAGCATGCCATTTGTCTGCCTCTTTAAGAAGCAGTAAGTGGACATAAAGCAGACTGAAGGACTCCTTTTTACTCTGGTAAGGCTGCACTGTGCAGCGAGAGAGTGGCTGGCACACACGCAGGTTTGCTGTCCTAAGCATAAGCTTGGGCCCCATCAGAAGCAATGTTTTCTTAATGAGCTGACGCCAAGATAACAGGCATGATTTGTGATTTCCTTAAAATGGTTGTACGGGACACCTGCAGGACTCTGTAAGGCAGCGAGTGCCAAAGGCAAAGGTGAGGGAAGGCTGTCACAATGGCTGGTAAGGACGTCTAATGTGGAGCAGAAATGGTCTGCTGATTCAGTGGGAAACCAGGAGGAATATGGGAAGTGTGGCAGGAGTAATGAAGAGGTTTCGGCACCTTGAGCTCAGAGGAAAACCCAAACTCACAGATGGATCTAGTGATATGCACAACAAAGAGCATGCTGCAATGAATATCCAACCAACCTCCCATCTGCTTTGGACTGCCAGCATGAAAACCAAATCTCTTTTCCCTACCTTTCCACTGCCTCTTGAATATGCCTCATCCAGTTGTTACGTTCTTCTTTGGAGGTGGTATGAACCTCATACATCTCAGGCCCTGCAGACGAAGCACTGATCAGAAACATCCCCCTTTCTTCGTTGGCTACTTCTCTTACTATGAGCCTCTGAAGGGAGATAACAGAAGGCTTCTGGTCCTGGAGGAAACAGTCAAAGCACACACATAATAAATTACTTTCTTATAAAACACCACACTCTAGGAAGAACATCATTTTTCAGTTCATTGAACTAACTCTAGTCCTGGTATAGTCAGACTACTGAAAGTTTCGAGTAATCAGACATCTTTTTAAACTATTCTCTAAAATACTTGACACAGTTAACGAACAAATTAAGCACTAGATACGTTCTACAAAGAAAATCTCAGAGGCTCCGTGATATTAAGACACAATATTCATATAATGTTTATATTTATGTAGTTTGGGAACTTCTTTCCATGACCTTTCATATCTTCTATGTGTGTTTACTGCTGTATTTTCAGTAACCATTATTCTTCTCTTTGTTTTACCAAAAATTGAAATTTATATTAGACAACTGAAAGAGCCAGCGTTGCTTCCCACCTTCACAATCATGTAAGGTACAACATTAAATACATAATTGTGTTATTTTCATCCTTCTCCATAAAAAAATTATTTATTTTTGGAAACAAATTTAATTTTCTATATACTGACATATTACAGTTCTGAACACAATACCAGTATTTCAGAAAAAAAAAGTCACGTGGGAATGACCCGGATAAGGACCTAATTTTTGAGAAATATACAAATAAATGTGCAATGTATGAGTTCAAATATCTGATAATATACTCACAACAGCTGCAAATATGTATTTTTGATCCTTTTCTTGTAAGAACAGTAGTAGATCAGTTAGAAGCAGAGCTAAGGCGTCTTAAAATGAGAAAAGCAAAATAATGGCTTTAAATTAAAATCAGTACAATCAGTGTGAAACTCTCATTTTTATCTTTATAAAGGGAGAAGCCCTGATGAAGAAGTATCTCGTAGAATCCTACAGTGAACTAAACAGGAAATATCTGAATCAGCCCACGGTCTGCACGAAGCACTTGCTCATCCCTGCTTTATATCTCCCAGGAAAGAGCACCATGCTGGAGCACTGGCCCAGGGAAAGAAGAAATCCTTGTACCAATGGCAGTACAGCTTCCCTAAGCCATTCACCTGGCAAAGACTATCTCACATAAATCTTGCTTTGTCTGTGCTGTAACATACACTCACAGCACAGTATTACACTGGTGAAAGCATTTGTAGAATAATGATGAACAGACAGCTTTATAAAGGTGTACAGCAAATAGCAGTACACCCCAAAAAACCCCAACCCCTAAAACGTGACTAATGCCAAAAATCAAATTCTGAGCTTGCATGCAAAAATTGTGCTCCAGCCAAATGTGGCTTCAGAATTTCTTTCCTGCTATGGATATCTCATTACCACTGAATTTTTAGTAAGGTATTTTCAGTAGCAAATACTGTGAACAATAAAAATGTACAAGTCAAAACACTGTATTATGGAATGAAATCGAAAAACAAAAAACTAGAAGGAGAGAACTGGAAGAAGAAATGCAGATGACATTGTATGTGAACTTGTGTTCTTATGCAGATTACTCACAAACCATGGCAGCTTCTGGAACTGATCTTCCAGCAATTAGTGGGACATTCGCAATACCATTACCTCAGACATTCTTACTTGCAATATAGCACAATAAAGTATTTTTATTCTTTAACCAGTCTTCAAATGTTACTTGCAAATAAAGAGTTAAAGGACTTTACTGCTCAGATGAAGTACCTTTGAACCGACCAGTTGCTGTCTTCCAATACACTAAACCTTCATGAAGAAGTATTCTCTCTTTCCTCATCAAGTCTTGCTTCCTAAAAACATGGCCATTTTTCAGCTTTGTATATGTTTTGTTTTCAGTTCTACAGAGAATTTCCAACAGCTTTTGCTTTTTCTCATACTCATTCACTTTCAAATCTACTGCTGCAATTATATCCTTAATTAGACGAAGGGCTTTGCACAGGTCTTTATGTTCTTCTGTTCCTTCTGTATGAAACAAAAAATAAATAACATGATGCTAGTCAGCATGTTCAGGAGAAGATATAATTCCTTACTTTCTGGAAACAACCAGCATGATGCAAAGCTTAAATTGATACATTTGCTATTTTAAGTTGAACCTGGCAACCATCTGACTAGAATTATTAAAGGTATATACCTTTGTTTGACTCACCCATTAAGAGACGACCTGTACCTCAGATTTGTTCATTAGCCAAAACAACACGTTGAATAGTTTCTGACAAATTTATGAGGTTTAAGCACTTTAAAAAAAAATCAGCAGCTAAGTAAATCATATAGTATATTACTTTTCTGGCTAAGTAAAAGAACCCTTGAAATAGGATTGCAAGTACAAAGGATTTGCGTTGGTATATGCAACTTTCTAAAACGCTCATTTACTGCCCATTTGGGGAGAAATATCTGTAAGTTAATAGTATTTGTAAAATGTTCTACTAAGTTCCACAGGTCATTCAAGCTTTGCCTGAAAAAACAGAGAGTAATTTACAAAATGTTTGCCTAGCCCTACTTAGAAAAGACTCCTCCAGAATTAAGTCCAAAGGTACAAATGTGTATCCGAGCTAGTTCACATACTCTAGCCAAGGTCTTTCCTAAAACAAGGATGCTCGTCTGGACTTCTATGGCTTACCTGGCTGGAATTTCAGAAATCTTCACAGCCCAGCCTTGACAAGACCAGGCAACCCTGTTTAGGTGACATTTGCCTGAACAGTAGGTATTTATGTTGTTCTGGTTCTATCTCAGCAGAGCAGTGAATTTAATCTTCTGTGATATTGCAGCTGTGCTAATTCCTTATGTTAGAAATGTGCTAGGATTTCAGACATGAAGCAACACTTTAGCTTTTATTCACCTTTTGAGTATTGCAGTATCCTTTCAACCAGAACAGGGTATTTGGTGATTCGCTGAGTGACGAGCAAAATGCACTCAGGGATTCCTCGGCGTCGTGCCAACATGTTAGTATTTCTCAGCTGCACAGATACAAATATATACCTTAAGTAGTAAATTCATATTAAACCACCAATTGACTAATAAGAAATACGATCTAAAAGCAGTAGAATAAGTTAAAACAAATGCTGGGTAATCTGAACCATCCCCAAGGAACAGTTGCTGTGCTGAGGGATGAGGCGTACTGTAACAGGAACATGTGTGTAATACACACTGGATGCCAAAGCACTCTAAAAGTGTTCTTTCAAAAGAAAACTGTGATTTATCAGCTCACTAGTTAAGGAGGAAAAACTTTTGCCATTTTTATTAGCTATTAAAAGTGAGTTACCGAATATAATTCCAATCTTAAATCTAAGTAAAAGCTATG
This sequence comes from Rhagologus leucostigma, assembly GCA_013397725.1. NCBI lineage: Eukaryota > Metazoa > Chordata > Aves > Passeriformes > Rhagologus > Rhagologus leucostigma. The sequence goes on from VZTD01002914.1 coordinate 149,106, forward strand.
TACCTTCTTCCTGAGGGTTTTGTCAATAGTGCTCATGATTCCACATTAACTTACTTTAATAAAATTCTGGAACTTCTTGTTTTGTTGCAGCTCTTTGAAGAGATTAACAGCTTCTTTCTGATGGCTACAAAACTCTCCGTATATTTTCTCCATTTCAGTTGCATTTTCCTCTGAAAACTGAAAAAAGTAATAAGCGAATTGTGCTCAATATCGTATCTGACAGAAAATTGTATACCTTTAACTAATGAATTTCGTACAAATAGGGAACTTTTACACTACTGGTTTATCAAGTTCTCTGAATTTCACAAACAGGACCTATCACAACAGAATGAAAACAGGCTAGCTGTTTCAGGAGCAAGAGGAGGAATGTAGGCTGGAGAGAGTGCAAGTGACCTCCACTGTTGTCTTGCCAATAACAGCTAGAACATTATAACAACATTTCCTTCACCTCTTTTCAAACACAACCCTCTCAGGTTCATTTACTTTGGTCTGATCTCCACACTGCTTCTAGACAAGGTAACAGCTCAGCTCTTTATGTCAGTGGAGTGAAAACAGACTGACCAAAGGCGAAAAGCTACATTTCCCTTTCACAAGGAACTGCAGTGTGAATGCCAAGCCATCAGTTAGCTGTTCTTCAGCTATGGGAAACATTTTGTGACCAGCCCTTCCCTAGGGAGCAGTATCCTGAGATGTAACATGCTGGATCACTACAAGAAATTAATGGGTGGTTTCTTTTCCATTATCAGTCAGATCTCCACATCTCTGCTCAGCTGTTAAAAAAGTGAATCCATTGCTTCCATTTTTTGCAGTCCTTAGTATGACAGCAGCCTTCTGCTGCAAACAGGACCAACTTCATCACTTTCCTTGTCACTCATACCACACAGGGAGAAGTCCACCCCAAGTTCATTACAGTTACCTGACAATAATGATTTTTTCCATTGTTATTTCATCCTGAAATAATCAGGGAAGGACAGGTTTTGCATCTTTTTGAGGCAACAATAACTGTCTTCTTGCCCACAGAAGTTTTGGAGTAAAAAAATTGTTTAAATTGGGAACCCTGAGCACTCAAAGGATTAAAAGAGCTGATGCCTCTACCTGCTGCACAAGGATGTCTCCAATTCTGCTGATGACAAAATTACGCTCGCTCCCTGCCTCACATGATTCCTGCCGTCTGTCCTTCATTCTGCAGAAGAATTGCCTATGCATCTCCAGTAGCTCATCTAAGCAGGGGAATATTCTGTCCACCATGCTGTGGTCAAGCTGCAGTTCTTCTTTCATCCCTTTCCTGAATATTTCAGACATAATGAATAGGGTATGGATGTGATGTACTTCTGTTTGCATCAACTCTGTGGTATAAAAGAAAAGAGCACAGTGTAGTAATTACCTGAATATTTTGCACACCTTCTAAGATAGACTTTAGTCTATCAAACACACAGTCATAATTCCTTTTCCTGTGTGAGCCTCAAACCTAATAGATTATGTCAGTAGGAAGACTTAATTTATCTGGCTCTGACACAATTCTCTCTGTACCCCACTGAACAAGCTGTGGTTGTAATTGTTTGAGCTGGGGATCAGATGAGGTCCCTTCCAATTTCAACCATTCTGTGAACAGGCTAGGCATGTCTCTGGTAGCCACTACTATCCATTTATTTAGTTCTAGGACACATTGTAATTCATGATAAAAACGTTCTTTGAACCTTCTTATTGTTTTGAGTTGAAGCATTTGTTCTTCTGGACATAAACCATGTAGGTTCTCTCTCTATTTGATACACCAAATTGCTTTTAAACCTACACAAAGCTTTGAAATACTGACCAAATATGACATCCTGCCGCTTGATGACATCCTTTTCTTGCTTGCTACAGAACATTGGATCCACAACAAGACTCCAGGACTCTGCCTCAAACTCTTCTGCATCTGTGCAGAGATCGGTCCACTGAGACAAATCCACACCATCTATGACAAAATTTATATTTCTTTAACACCACACATATAAAGAGTAAGGGAAGTCCCTCGGCACATGCAGATCTATTCATATAGTAAGGGGAACACATCACAGAGACGAACTATAGATAAGACTTCTGCAAACACTGCACTGGTTTTACTACAGCAAAGTTTGCCAGATGTCAACATGATTACCAAAGTGTTGAATTGCTTTTGTGACAGAAGGGGAGGAGAATACAAAAAACCCCACTCTTCTTTCCTCAGATTAAATCCTTTTTATAACCCTTTGCTTGAAGAAATTTTTTAAAATTTAAAAATAAAATTCAACATTTCTAATAGCAGATGTCCAGTGAGTGGTATTTGCACCGTTCTATGTGAGTGAATGCCCTTCAGCTTTCAAATTCAGTCTCACACCTAGCTACAGAAGAAACCTATTTCTATTTCCTTCACAAGGCTATGTAGCTACTGTAGGAGCACAGCTCACCAGCAGGAGGTAAGAATTTGCGGCTACTGAGGAAATACAAGTGTTGCAGGTTTAGTTTGCAAGGGACACTGTCAACAGAGTTGACTGGATGAGTGCAAAAGAAAAGTGTATTACTGTTCTGTTTCTGAAAGGATGCCCAGTACATTTATCCCTGTTATTTTAAAATATTCTAAAAGTTATAAAATAGTTAGTTACAAGGAGGAAAGGAAAAGTTCTCTCTTAAGACTAACATGTTTGATCTCATCATTTTAATGAGGAACGTAACTTTAATATCAAAAACAGGTGCTCTTTTAGAAGATGAATCTTCCTAAATCAGCTAAGGAGTTTTTCTGGTTTTCACTTTCCAATACCAGCTATAAGATACAACATCTATGCAATATTCTCACCTTCCATCATAAAAGCATCCATTGAAGAAAAGGTCCCTAATGCTTGTAACATCTCTTCAGACTGTGACTTGGACCTCCAGGAGCTAGTCTCAGAGTCTTGTTCAGAAAACTGTGTAGCTCTTCTGCAGCAGAAATAAAAAAATCCCACGTTTATTTCATGGTTTGAATTTTCCTAGAAATGTTGAAGGATGTATTTAGCACAGCCCATTGGCAACTGCCCCTCTACCTTTCCAAGCTGGCACTGGGGACGCTTTTGGACAAGAAGTACAGCTGTTGTGAGGCTTCCCTCTTTCCAGGAGACAGTCCAATAGGCACAGAGGAAGAAGGATGCACTGAGGATAGCACCATCTGTGAAATGTCTCCTGGCAGGGAATCTGTGAGGCAAAGCACAACCCAACATTTTGACAAACAATGAGTTTGTCATTGTTTGACAGAGTATGTCATCAACAGCACACTCATACTGAGAAATGCTATCTGGTGCTCATAGTGACCTACACCAGGCATCAAGAATGTCCACTTGCCAAGGTACGTGACCACAATGCTCCCTCACAGAATATAAAAATAAGCCTGTAGGTAATGTGGAATAGCCCCAGAGTGGATATCATTTGATAAGAAAATAATCTCAAATCATACATGCTCTACAGGTGCGCAAATACTTGTGCACAAGGTAAACGACACAGACAGAACTGACTACTTTTTCTTTTTTTACTGAAAGTATAGCAAATTCACATGCATTTTAGTAGAGCATGAGTAAACAGTGATGTGTTAAAAAAATTCCATTCATATTAGAGACACACGCTGTTTCTTACAGATACTGAAACAAAAATTAAAAACTGACAAATGATGCAGGAAAGTTCATGCTGTCAGTCCCATGATTTTTAATCAAGGCCTACCTTAGAAACGCTAGGTTTACCCCTAACTTACTTGTTACACCAACTTGCGGCTTGTTTTTATTATGGTATCTCTCCTGGGATTTCTGAAAAAAGATTAATTTTTGAAATCACATAGCTGATAATATACTTAACAGTCAAGTCAGTAACTCATTTACGTATACCATCACACAAAGGGCTACAAGAAAGTGGCCCTAAATTATGGTACTAATTTCTTCCAGTAACTAAGTTTGTTAGTTATTGGTAGATAATAATATTCAAAGTAGAATACTATTTGTACTACAGTACAAAACTATTTATTCTAAGCAGACTGAGTTAAAACTTTCTACTTTCTCTATATGAGTATTGCCTGCAAAGGCTACAAGAAAAGTGCACATTCAGTTCTTTATATTCAAATAAAATCAAAGCATTTGTGGCAGGGCACTGTCTGAGGAAGCATGGGTACCAGAGGCAGAACCACTCCCCCTCCCAAAGTGGACTTCTGCAAAATCTGCAGCAAAAGCCTGCTGTGCTTGGGCATATACTTCACTTCAGGTGGGTCAGGGAACATTTCCTGCACCTCATTCTTGCTGAAGTGAGTTGGAGGTGGTGGGGGCTCTTGTCTCCTCTTGCAAATAACCCACCATCCCCAGGAACCAAAGCTGTCAGTTCATCTGTCTTAATGCATTAAAGTTGTTCAGAAAGCAGTGCAAGACTATGATACGAAAATTATAAACAAAATTAAACCCACTTGATTTATGTACAGTTTAAGACTTGTTTATGCTAAAGACTCATATGGAAATACGCTGTCCTTGCAAGCCACCACGATGCAAAACCCAGCTACACCAGAAAGACACACTCCACTAATTTGAAAAATGACCTGCATCACTGCCGCACATTTCTCTTCAAGTCTCATTTTATTTCCTGAGGGCAGTAGCCTCACACACCTGGTTTTCAAGACTATGTCTTTTTTATGATAACCTCATCATGTATCCACTCCTTCTTAAGAGTTAAGGTAGTATCCATCAGCTCTAGTGCTGGTTTTGCCCTGTTCAGAAGCAGCTGAACACTGGGAGTAACTGCCTAGGCAAGGGGCAGTGTAATGGCAGCCCCTCCTCCAGAGATTTTCCAGAATGGGTGAAACAAACATCTGCCCAAATTGTTACCTAGAAGTGAGCCTGCCCAAGGGTGATGACATGGATGAGGTCACTTGCCAGATCCTCTTCCATCTCTGCTTTCCATTATTCCAAAGTATGGAATCCCCCCTTGTTCACAAGGGATCTCTCTGCGGTTTTGAAGAGCCCTTCTTTTCAATCTGTTTTGTAACCCTCCAGGCACACCATTTCACAATCTGAGCTTGCAACTCTTCAAAAACATAAATACTTCTTGAAACTCATTTTTGACCCCCTACTAAAAATTGTTATTCAAGCACAGTGTTTGCTCTGTTGCTCACATTAGCCATTCTGACACCCCTGCAGCCCTTTGCACACAGATACTGGGACTGGGCAGTCTGTGAGCATTTTCTTTTTTCTTTCATCATGTTTCCAGCCCCTTGGAAAGCAAGCATGCTCCAGTAAGATCAGTGTACGAGGTTACCTTGGTGCACACAGGAGCGCACTCCTTGCAGCTTTTATGCACAATCACACTGCAATCTGAAAGAGAAGGTACATTTCAAAGCCTGGAACCAAACAGGGTCCCCAGTCTGCAGAAAATGTACTCTGAGGCTTCAGTGTTTCCCTTTTTTCAGGTTCACTTACTAAAGCAATCCTCAGGATTCTTTGATGTACAGATCCAGGCTAGAAAGAGGTTTCTGCCTAATGTGCTAGGGATAGGAGATTGACGAAGTCCCTTCTGAATCTGTTACCTGCTGTCCTTCCTCCCTCTCCCTTGTCAACCTCAGCTCATTACCTAAAGCAGGTACATCCAAACGTAGACAAGGTTTCAAACAACACGCTGAACCAGGATGTCAGAACAGCATGCAGAACACTGTAAATCCACATGTAAAAGCCAGCATACTTACAAGAGCACTGCAGTGACTCCTTTCCTAGGAGGGCCTTTTCACAGACCATACATGGGATAACTCCTGGGAAAGTGCCATTTGTGAAATTGTGCCTGGTTGGTTTCTCCTTATCTTTGGTATCTTTGTTTTTTGTCTTCATCCCCAAAAAGAGAGGCTAGAAAATAAGATAAAGTAACTCAGTCTTAAAAACAATAAAATACTCCCTTATAAGACCAAATTAATCTAGAACATTTATTCCCTGCCCTGGAAGACCTGCAACAGCACACTGTACTCTTACACCCAATATTGCTGAAGCCCTGAAATGATATAGGCATGGCTTTTACTGGCAGCTAGGCCTGGAAGCATTATCAAGGAAGACTGGCAGAAATATAATTAGAAATCTACAAAAAAGGAGAAGTACAATAAATAAAATCTAAGAAGTGTTGTTGATACACTGCACACATGGGTATCAGTGCCTACATCCCTTACATGTATACAGCTCATGCCTCTGCAGATAAAGGTACAGTTACGCAAATTCAGACACGTAGTCTTTAGATCTTAGAAGACATTAGAAACAACCTATTTTTAATGAGTGGTAAAAAATTTAATAAATTCTGCCTGTTTTTACAGTAGCCTTGTTGGCATAACTATACATACAGCATACTTGTAGTCACTGACTGTTATACTTTAGGAGAACACACAGACACAGGCTGCACAACCAGACATACATGTTCACAGCCAGTTCTGACACTCTTGAAGATACCGCCTCAGAAAAACATCTTCACATCCACATAAGCTAGGATGTCCTGGGGCACAGGAGGGCACACTAGCAAGCCTGCAAAACCACCAGAAGGCCAGCTGGAAAGAGGCTATAGGCCACGCCTGTCTTTCAAACTGCTAACTGATGCCATTAATGTAAAATTAAGATGCCTTAGAATTAAACTACAGTGTTGTAATCTACCTTCCATAGTAGGGCTGTTTGACCATGCAGGCCTCAAATCTCCAGCTCTTTAACACTAAGCAGTGCTTACTTATGCAAGAAGTCCCCTTAACTTCAAATAAGGCAAATTCAACTAATTACAACCTAATGAAGAAGCTTACACACTCAATTACTTTTTGAGAGCAATTCCAAGAACAGGCCTGTATCTCTTAATTTCATTTAACAAAGAAAATTATTTCTTGAATGCAATTCATACATTTAAATGTTCACTAAATCACCAAACAGAATTACTAATGACATCAAAAAATAGCAAGGAAAATACTTAATACTGTTCAGCTAAGGCTTTTGTTTAAAAGGAAAGCTGGTTTTTAATACAAAGGCCATTTCAGGGTATCCTGCATATGTTTTAAATTTTTTTAAAAAGTGAAAATAGTCTTCCTATGACTTTTGCAGTTTTATAATAAACCATTTATCTTTACGTAAAAATTTAGCTTCCATCTATAATTAATTTCATTACAGTGACATAATCATGCATAATAAAACAGACATAAATCCCAACTTACCTTGCATTTATTCCGTGTGCTGGTCATCCTGTTCATCAGAAAGCTGAAAGTCCGACTCACTTTATATTTTTCAGACTCATTTTTTGAGGGTACAACATATTTATTCCATTCCTCTTCCTGAATCCTAAAATAGAGACCAGTGAAAAATATTCCTCATTCCAGTGGCAACTGTCCTTTAATTAAGGTATAGCAGAATCTGGACAGCGCTTGTTTCACCTAACATCTACAATTACATGCTTTGTTGTGGGTATAACACATTACGAGAAAGACTGCTATCCCTCTATAAAAAGAAGTAACACTTACCAATGAGAGCTCTGCATGTGCAATGTGTAACAAGCTTGCCTACATTACAGTTGGTATCAAAAGCTCCCCTGCTTTTACTGCAGTGGTTTGGACATTCCTACGGTAGACAGGAGCCCCAGCAGCAGACAGGAGCCCATCCCTACTTTGCAGGTCCCACAGTAAATCCCTGGTGTAGGATGTGTGTGATGAGAGCTGGGTTGAGCTTGGCACACGGTTTAGCGTGAGCTCACAGATGCCATGGGCCTCTACAGAACTGCTCAAACCCTTCATGGAACGGGTTCTGATGTCTCTCCCCCACATGGCTCCCTAGATGGCATTCTTGCACAGACCTGTTCCCGGCTCTCGGCGACACACATCCGTACCTTTGCTCTCGGGACTGCTCGGGCAAACTGTACACTCGCTCTGCAAGACACAAACAGCCATCGGGCATTCGGATTGCAAGGTTATCAGGTTTATTTGAAACTCACGACCTCCACGAAGCCACCAGCTTGCCATTAAGGGTTCGCAATGTCGTTTGAAAATCAGGAAGGCAAAACCATTAGAAACAGCTTTTTCTAGGTTAAGATCACTTCCTACAAAGCTTTTAGTTGACAGATCTGTCAGAACTGAGAAGGGTATCAGTGAATTCCAGTTTCTGCAAACAGCCTGTTTTTAAGAACAGCAAATATTACTTCTTTTGTTTTTCCTAACAACCCAGACTTGAATGACTCACTCTTCATTTTGCTTTTTACATAACTTGCTGTAAAATATCTTAATGACATTCTTCTTACATTTGCAGTTACACACCTTATGCAGCTTTATCTATTAAAAAATTTTAATCCTTCTACATAAAGAGGAATACTGCATATTCTCTGTATGACAGAGAATGCATAGGATTCTCTCTGCATAGGATGTTTAATGTGTTACAAATTTGTATTTTCTACAATTCTATGATCCTATGAACAGGAGATTCTTTTCACAAACTCTCCAAAAAGCAAAATAAAAGATAAACAACTCAGATGGGTTGTTTTGGAAGAAAACAAGCCCAAAACTATAGAGACCACTACCATTTTCAAATAAAAAGCCACTCCGTTTCGCAGACATTTTTAGCAAAGCTACCACAGGTATAGTTCAGAAAGATAAGCACTTGCCTAAGTCAAAGCACCAGACTACACTTTCTTTGAAGTTAGATACAGGCTTAAACACCCTTTTCTGAATCAGCATCTCCTCAGACAAACGTAGACTTCAGGTTAGCAAGAGCTAGAATATTTACCAAAGAGGCAGCGAGACTAAAAGGGCATTTCAGTTAGTTGTCAGGCACAACCTGTGCCACAGGATGCTTCTGTAAGAAACCAATGCCACGTATCCATGGGAGAGGAAGACAGCCTCATGCACAACAGCACCATGGGGTTGGCACTGAAGTACTCACTAGAAAGGTGGAGCTGAGACACTGACTTAGAGAGCGTAAGGGCCTAGAGAAGGGATGGACCACTGTTCACGAGCACACCATCTACAGAGCAGGGACAAATCCTTTACTGTTGCAGCCTGGTAATATCTTCTCAAATAAAGGCAGGTAGTATGTTTTAAACCTGAGCATATTTAGAAGTTTCCACAAGAAGTGGATGGTGTTTTGCCTCTTTTTTCTCATATTTTGTGTGAAAAACACCATCCTGTTGTCATCCTGAATTCATCTGCTTTGGCTTACGTTTTTTTGCAATATGCAAGGGCAGCTGCACCTCCCTTTTGCATAGCAAAGCCCAGAGCAAGATGTCCAAAGTGTTGGCAGCTACACAGAGGTGAAAGGGCAGGTTTTCCATGTGCAGACTCCCGCACAGACCCAGACACAGTCCTACAACAGTCCACAGAGATCGGGATGAACTATCTGACCCAGCTTCTTGGACCAAGCTCCGGGGCTAGTCCCGTATCCAGATAAAACTGCTGAAAGTGAGCACAGGTGTGCCTACGTTACACAGTAATCACCACTGCCAGCTGCCAAACACTGTCTTCAAAGCTGCCATCTTTGCAAAATGCTGGCAAAAAAAGTAACAATGCAGGAGGTGCTGGTGGAAGGGAAGTGCCAGCAGGAAGCTCAGTAGACCACCATCCTCCCTCCCAGCATTACACCACATCTGTGGTGCAGGCTTCTTAACTCTGGACAGGAATGGGTTTTCACCTTCTCTACGAGATATGTAAAGGTCCAACACTGACTGTCCCAGCAGGAAGGAGAGAAAGAATGAAAAGGAAACGGGCCCAAGCCCTTATCAAGTCAGGGCAGGTAATGGTGTCTGAGTGAAACTTAATTGGCTGTGACACCAACAAAGTCCGTTAGCTGCGGCATCAAAGGAATTCTGTCTTAACTTTAAGCACACGATACAGGGCTCTTCTATTCTGCTGTCTTTCAGTTCTGCGGCATATTTCTACCTTTTTCTTCTGCCTTGTTTTTTTCAAAGATTTCTCACCTGATCTGTTGAATATAAATGCTTACAAATACTTTAAGTGATGGAAGAAAATACAACACAGCCGCATGCTGCAGGCTGCAATACATACTCCTCCTTACAAGGGGACAGGAAGTTTTACAGTGGATTTGAGTAACACTGAAGAAGTTATTTGCTGCACTGCTTAACTCAGTTTCTTAGGAAAAAAGAAGTCTGCAGACATTGTATCTCTCACCCTCACAACAGTTTTTGAAGTTGTTAAATGGTTTCAAAGTGAATGATAACATTTTCCACAAATTTTTTATATTTTCACATTGAATATCAAAGAATCAGAGTGGTTAGGGTTGGAAAAGATCTCAAAGATCATTGGAGTACTGAGAGAGCTGGCAGAAGAGCTTGCCAAGCCACTCTGCATCACTTATCATCAGTCCTAGATAACCAGGGACACCCCAGATAACTGGAGGTTTGCAAGTGTGGTGCCCACCTACAAGAAGGGTTAGAAGGAGGATCTGGGGACCTACGGCCTGTCAGCCTGATCCTGATCCAACCTCAGTGCTGGGGAAGGTTCTAGAACAGAGTATGCTGAGTGTGATCATCAGCACATATAGGACAGCCAGGGCATCAGGCCCAGCAAGCATCTCCTGGAGAAGCTGGCAACTCATGTCTTGGACAAGTGCATTCTGCTGGGTAAAAAACTGGACGGCTGGGCCCAGAGAGTGGTCATGAATGGTGCTTCATCCAGTTGTCAGTCTGTCACCACTGCTGTTCCCCAGGGCATGGCATTGAGGCCAGTCTTGTCCAGTATCTTTACCACTGATCTGGATGAGGGCATCAAATGAACTCTCAGTCAGTTCACAGATGACATCAAGCTGGGTGGGAGTGTTAATCTGCTGGAGGGCAGGAAGGCTCTGCAGAGGGATCTGGACAGGCTGGATCATGGGCTGAGGCCAGTGATGTGAGGTTCAACAAGGCCCAGTGCTGGGTCTGCCCTTGGGTCACAACAACCCCAGGCAGTGCCACAGGCTGGGAGCAGAGTGGCTGCAAAGCTGCCCAGTGGAAAAGGACCTGGGGGTGCTGGTGACAGCAGCTGAACATGAGCCAGGGTGTGCCCAGGTGGCCAAGAAGGCCAATGGCATCCTGGCCTGTACCAGCAACAGTGCGGCCAGCAGGACCAGGGCAGGGATTGTCCCCCTGTACTCAGCACTGGTGAGGCCACACCTCAAATCCTGTGTCCTGTTTTGGGCCCCTCACTCCAAGAAAGACATTGAGGTGCTGGCGCATGTCCAGAGAAGGGCAACGGAACTGGGGAAGGGTCTGGAGCACAAGTCCTGTGAGGGGCAGCTGAGGGAGCTGGGGTTGTTTATCCTGGAGAAGAGGAGGCTTGGGGTGACCTTCTCAGTCTCTACAGCTGCCTGAAAGGAGGCTGTAGTCAGGTGGAGGTCAGCCTCTTCTCCAAGTCAACAAGCAACAGCGTAAGACAAAATGGCCTCAAACTGCTCCAGGAGAGGTTCAGGTTGGACGTCAGAAAGAACTTCCTCGCTGAATGGCTAGTCAAGCATTGGAATGGGTGGCCCAGGTTGGTGGTAGAGTCACCTGAAGTGTTCCGGAAACAGCTGGATGTGGTACTTGATGCTATGGTTTAGTATACATTGGTGTTTGGTCAAAGGTTGGACTCAGTGACCTTGGAGTCATTTCCACCCTCAATCATTTCATGATTCTATGATCTAGTTCCAATGCCCCTGCCATGGGCAGAGATGCCACCAGTAGACAAGGCTGCTCAAAGCCCCATTCAATCTGGCCTTGAACACTTCCAATGATGCAGCATACACAACTTCTCTGGGTGTCCATTCCATCTGGTTCACTGTGGCTCACATGTTCTGCCTCTTGCTCTGGACTAGTGAAAAACTAAAGGTATACTCGAATGAGAAACAAGCTGGAGGTAAGGCAATGGACACGGTTACAGAGACAGAGGTCAAGCCTCTTGAAATGCAGGTGTTTTTAAAGTGATGGGCACTGTATGAAAAGCACAGTATACGTATTTCACACTTTGCACAGTTTTCAAATATAACCCATACCTCACTGAGAAAAGTGTGCCCTAATAAATATTAAACTATGTGTCTAGAAATAAAGCACGTCAGAAACAAGCCATAAAAAATTACAAGCTTCTTGCAGAGACATCTCTGACTACTTGATGAAGAGAGTGGGTTTTGCTTCCCAATCTGTAGAGATACTACAGCCCATCTGTGTTTCAGAGATTCCCTAGGGTCTGTGGGAAACTGGAACCATCTGTCCTCTTTGATGCCTCTTCTGTGTCATCCTGAGCTTCCTCCTGGTCTCTATCAGACGCTCAGCAGGAAGCTAGGGTAAGGATCTTCCAAAAAGAGGATTACTGCCCTTGTCTGCATTAGTTTTTGTGGCTACTGCTCTCCCAGCTTGTATGCCCTCTCAAGATCAGTGGTTGTATCATTGGAGGCATGATGGGGCAGTAGATGGGAGAAAATTGAGGGATGATGGTAGGGCTACCTGAAGGCTACCAAACATACACACTGGTGAGCTCTGTAAAGTAACACCATCGGCACTGGGCCTGAAGTGGGCGGGTATTGAACAATGCAAAGCCAGGGAACTGACCTCCATTTGAATCACCAACTGCAAAGTCCCGAGAAATGCGAGGTCTTCCTACCAAACCTTTGGGTGAGGAGCAGGAATAGGAGCGTGACCGAACCCCAAACACTGTGCATTCCTACAAGAAATTGCAGCATATGAAACGTGTCATTTTGAAATGCATCAGCAACAGGAACAAAATAAATCAGGAACAGCTGACCACTCGCATACATTTTCTTGGCTTCAAGTTGAATTTTTGACAACTTCATGTGAATTCTTAGGAAGTCTGTCGTATTTCCATATATTTTTGTATACTACAGGAAACAAGTTGTGGGTGAAAGTTAGACTAACAGAGTAAGAGAAAGCTTACATTCTTCTCCAGTTTGGTAACAGGTGACATCCAAACAGTATTGTTGGCCATTATATCTCATGACCAAGCTATCTTCTTTTACCAAGGAAGGCATTAATCTTACTACTTCAATATTTCAAGAACATTTCATGGAGACTTTGACCATGCTTTGGTAATTACTGATGTCAGAGCTTCCAAAGAAAGGAGTTGACCTCCTTCTCTTTTCTCTATATTGCTTTGGCTTTTTAAATTATTATTGTATTTGAAAACATTTTCCAATTACAAAATATGTCAACAGTAACCCTTGAAAGGAAATCCCCTGATTTTTGATACATCATTTACACTTCAACAGAGACTATTCCTAAAACTGCTGTAAAGTGCTTACTTCATTGTTTTTTAAAGTAGCCATAACAGAATTCATGTTTGTGCTGAATTCCTTTTCTCCCTTCATGTAATCATTTGCTGAAGGTCAGATAAAGTTCTACAGTGGCAACAAGTGCATCTAAAAAATCATACAGAATCTCTGCTATGTGTCTGAAGATCCCAGAAATAGCACCATGGTCTAATGAAAACTAATGTAGACAGGATTCTTCAGAAAACCCTAACACTGAGATTTACATTGGTCAATGCATACCCCAACTGAATCCTTGAATTTAGAAATCGTTTCAAAACAGGCAGCAGGCCAGTTTTACAATTTACAAAGCATTACTCTTCCACATAACTACAGCTGGTTAAACATTTTCTCTCTAAATATATTTTGGCTAAAAAGTGCTGATTCACTGAACATGAGATATTTCCTTTGAAACACTTCTGGTAAATGACCTGTTTTTTTAAAGCTGAGGCTAAATCTCTGATGGACACTTTCTTTCCATGACTGCTGCCCAGCCCAGCCACACCCAGGGAGTTCGAGCTTCTCAAGCCTGTGTGAGTGCTCTCTGGAGAGACTAGTACTGCCAACTGGGAACCCATCCCTCCCTTTCAGATTCAGATGTTTCTCACATAGTTTCAGTGATTCACTTAAAAGGAAAACAATTCAAACCAAGACAGTATCAAATACCTTGGGCTGCAGACTGGTAGGTAAGTCCAACCCATCTCTGCTAGAAGCCATGGCCTCTGAAGAGCCGAGGGGAGGGTAGTGAACATGAGATCTGTCCAACACAGCTCCACTTCCACTGTCTACTTCAAGGTCATCAAGACTTGAACTGAAGAAGACAACAAAGTCTTTAACATCCCTGAATTCCTCATAGCAATTTACTTCAACCCAAATGCAACAAGCAAAGATACAGCTGAATCCTCTGAAAAATGACAGCCCAAACCACCATGACTACGTCAGGTAAACCATGCCCTGAGGCTTTTCTCAGGTCTGCAGTGACCTGGTTACTCAGTTTCTCTGTACAGGACCCCTCTGACCCAGCCTCGCGGATCCGCAGTGCAGATATCTGCACCACCTACGAACCCGCACACTCCCACCACAGCCAGCCACCTCTGCACCATGACTTTTAGACCCATGTTCAGCATCTCCTGAAAAATGAGACTTTTTTGTTCCGTGCATAAACCTGTTTCTCTACAAAGATGATAAAGAGAACTGAGACAATAAGTAGGGCTGAGAGAACTACCTCAGATTTCAGTATCAAGATACATAGGTATGGATGGATATTATGTGTGTGTGTATTTGGAAGATACAATATGGCTGTTCACAGACATATTTTCATCTACATCTGTGACTTCACAACAGAAGATGGAAGAGAAAAACAACAACAACAGAGATTAAGGAGGGTCTTGACACAGTTTATGAGGTTCAGTTTGAAAGGTAAACATTTAAAAACATACAGAGCTACAAGCAGACTGAAAGATCTCTGGCTAAATCAATATGTCAAACATGTAGACACTATTTGATTGGCAAGGATTCCTGAGCAGGAGAGTGCACTAAGGTTGCTCAGCAGTATCACTGTTTCCCAGGATGAGTCCTGTTACCTGCAAGAGCAAGATCATGGCCTCTTCATCAGAGTGACTGGAAGGAATGGTTGACTGCTTGCAATAACATTCCAGCCTTACAACATAAAACTTTAAATTATGTGTGGTATTTCTAAATAGCCAGAGTTCCTCCCAGGAATAATAGCACAAAAATTCCTTCACACACCACTAATTTTTGAAGCACAAATCTATCACTACTGTCTGAAACTACTTCCTTATTACAGTTCTGGAGACAGTATTTTGCAATGTTTCCGAGTAATAGGCCACGTGACATCTCAGAAACAAGTTACATAAATTCATTATCCGATACTGTCACATGTTAAAATTGAAAAAGCAGTACATGTCTATGTCAACAGACAAGTATCCATGACCTACTGTGGTAACTTCTCCAGGGAATTTTCCTGACATAAAAAGCTGGTTTAAAAACAGAATTACCAAATGTATGTATAACATTTTGATCACTACATATGTCATATGACATATTAAGGCAAATCACATGTCCCTGAAAATTTATATACATTCCTTAAGTTCTCATACAGGTACCTAACCTAGGTCTTAAAAAGGGTGGGACTATCTAAAAATATATAGGATGAAAATGTTTCTGACTAGAGGTACAGGAAGATTATAGTATTCTGCATGACATCCCTATAGTTAGTAAAAAACAGTAACAACAACAACAAAAACCCAAAGAAAAGGATTGTGAAAGAAAAACTCTGTCTGACATTTACTGTATAATCTGTGTTAAAAATTGCTCCCAGTGGGACTTCATAGTTGCATAAGAAACTCAAAATTAAGGTAGAGAAAATTTTATTGCCCACTTTAAATAATAATTGGCTGACCCTTCTGCTTCCTTATCGTTCTACATAGAATTGATGCTCTACATCCAACTAGTCCTAACACTCTTCAAAGGTGGGAGCAAGATTCAAATTTCCTCCTGCATAAGAAGGAACCTCATCTATTCAGAGAATCAATAAAGCCTTTTCATCAAAAAAATTCATTGTTAAATTGTTTAATTTTGAAATTAATTTTTAAAAACCTAATTTTAGTAACTGAAATTGTAGCTCCATCTTCAAAGCTCTCTGCATTTCTGAAGCCTACCAGGTCCCACCATAACCTGAAGCCATTTGGACGAGGGTCTTCAGACAAATGGCAGCAAACCTTGTGTACCAGCAGTGGAGAAGAAAACAATCTAAACCTATCAGAAACAGCAGCTATACTCCGCACTGTATCTTTGGAGATAAAAAATACCTATGCAATCAGGAATAACATGGTCCTTCTACAGGCCTATTTAAAGACTTGAAAGATTCCCAGAGACTTCAACGGATTTTGGACTATTTTCTTAATGGAAAATATAACTGAGGAAAACCAGAGCGAAATTCTGTTATCTGTCAAAAATGCCACAGTGGCAGTGACAGTGAAGAGCTGATTATTTTTTTTTCTTTTGTAAAGAGTATTTGCATACAAGAAATAAAGGTATAAATGTATCCATTTGCAATCAAAATACATTTACTGAGAGGACACTTTTTATTTGTTAAAAATGTCTTCACAGCTATTTTATGAAAACAGATTATTAGGACAATAACTATTAGTGATGAAAAACAGAGATTTCACGCCAATAATAATATTTATTACTTCAGATTCTGCTTCAGTTTTTAAACAAAAGGTGGCTATAAGTAATCCTTATTCTGGCCATATCATCAAGTCAATTCCATACCTTCTTTTCATGTCAGCATAAAGTTGGCCCCGATCCTTAATAAATCCATGGGTCTTGAATGGAAGATACGAATCTGCTTCATACACATGAGAAGGTGAAATGGCATGTCTTAATCCTGCGTTTTCTTCATTTTTTACTGGCCTTTGACTTCGTTCATTTGGGAGATATATAAATTGAGCATTCTCCTCAAGGGAAGGAGATGAAGAGCTCTTAGCCATCAGGATTGAGTTGGTGGGATTCAGAGACATTTCACTGCTGACATCATCCCCATGAATGTAGTTAGTCTTTAATTCTCCAGCCTGCAGGTAAAAAATGAATGCTGGTAAGAGGCAACAACAAGACATATTGTCAAGAAACAAGGACCAGAGCAGTTTGCCATTTTATTCATGGATATATGTTTTGTGGGTTTTTTCCCTATTACTTTCTACACCACATGAATTTAAGGCAAGTTATATGGCTAAGAGTTTTTAGACTTTGCATTACTTTTTTCCCTAATTAGAGCAGCAATGAATTGGTATTTCCAAGTCTATTGAATTTCTCACTCATATTTATACCTTTTATTAAATGTACTGATATATATATTTATAGATTTTATTAAAAACTACCCTTGCGTTGAGCAAAAAATATGCATAATACGTTAGTGTGGGAGACACATGGAAGAGAATTCAATCACTGTGCAATTTAATTCGGAAAAATCAGCCTACACATCATGCACTTTTAATTTTTCAGCACCAGTTTCCTAAGCTTTGTAAATATACATGAGCTGGAACAGAGTTTCTTGAGGGGAGGAAGGGAAAGGACTCTTATTTTTTGCCATTAAGCAGTTCAGGGCCTGAAGCACCTCTCCTTTTGCACAAAGACAGGAGTGGATTTGGGAATTCTATTTTCTCAGGTACTGAGATCAGGATTTAGACTCTGGTAACAAATAATTCTTTGAATTCCCTGTTGACTCTGCAGAAGATACTAAATACAGTTCACTGTTATTCTTTTAGCTAGAGCCTACAGTCATCTAATTAGATATCGAATAATATTGAAAAGTCACTCTGCCAGTGAAAACACTCTATCTCCAAAAAGCACCTGTATAAAAGCAAGAATAAAGGAAGGACTGCAAGCGTCTCCAAAGCCCTGGTCTTTCAGATTGCTGACTTCCTCTTCTCCAGTCCCTCTTGAGATGTGCTTTCATCCCCATCTTAATTGTGTTTCTCTTAGTAAAACACAGGAAGAACTGCTGGCATTTTTACAGCAGCCCACATTTGCATTCAAAGATACAGCGCATGCAAGTCTGGAAACACTTCTGTTGCACTGTGCACAGGACATGCACAAAGGTAAAATGCTTTTCCCAGGTCTTATGCAGCTGTTCCTCCCTGAAAAGTTATTCCTGTCTGGGCAGTGTTCCTCCTCAGCACCAGAGGGGCCTTCTCTGGCAGCCACTCTGGCTCCTGCTGAGTGGTGCTTAAGGGAGAATTTGGCCCCAATCAGCAATTTTAAAAAGTAGAATGTGGCCACATACAGAGCAAAGGTTAGCAACCCAAGCTGAAGGCCCCCTGAGCAATACACTTGGGTAACATCTCCATCTATAATGGAGATGCAGTTCTGCAGCTCTGTCCTTCCAACCTCAATATTGTTCAAATCAAGGGTTCAAAGACTGCACTTTATTGTCCCCTGACAGCTGCTCACTCATGGGTCATTATTACATAGATCTCTTCCCTGCATTTTGAATACACTCAGCCTCTGACTTAAACTTCCATCTCAGCTGTCACGATGAACTGGATCTGCAGCGAACGAAGTGTTTCAGAGAACGGAATAGGGACAGGCAGGAGGCAAAGAAAGGAAAAAAAATCACACTTGCAAAATCTCAGACTTCTAACATTATCTGATAATTTCTTACTCCTGTATTGCAACTTTCAGGCAAGGAAGAGCCCAAAGCAGGTTACAAATGAATAAATCACTTAAAGCACCACTGAAAAATAGCTACATGTCACCAGAATCTGGTGTCTGTTTAACTACACCCAGCCACCACATACATGCTGTGAGTAGTCAGACTCATCCCCACAGCCCAAATTATGGCATCTGAGTGTGACCAAGGAGGAAAGATTCCAGGTGCAACACACTGATGTAAAATATAATCTGGTACAGACACTTTAAGTCATCTCCAGTGGTGGTGACAAATCAGAAACAGGAATACTAAGTCAGGATCTCCAATATCAGAATGTTCCATAGCAGCCGTAGGACATCAGCTTCACCTTTTCAGCAATATCTTGGTTTTGTTGAGCCTATAAGCTTTACTATGAGCTTATCATTAACTTCTGAAATTATGGAGCAAATTTGTCTGTACTGTGAATGTATGTAGAATTCAGAACTCTGAAGTGCACACAAACAAGTAATATTGTAAAAGTTTCTTAGAAAAAAGGACACGCTGTTTAGCTCAGAAACACATGGAAGAGACAAAAACAGGCCTTAGAGTTCTTCCTGCAGGCTACGGAGAATAATTCCTATAACTGACTGAATCTGTTAAAAGAGACCTGATAAAAAGGTTACAAAATATAGCTGAGAAGAATAAGATATTACTGGTTTTAATTTAGAATTTTACTAATTGACAACACACCACTGCTGACAGATCCAGAAGATCCTACTATCATGCAAATAAATTAACAGAAGACGAAGAAAAGCTAGCCAAAGTTCAAATATAAGCTTACTTGGTCTACTACCATGCAGTTTGCATATACTTCATCACTTCCACTCAGCATGGGAGAAAGTCTGGTTGCAGCAAAGAAAGTAGGGGGAGACTTCAATTTCTTAAGAACATCAAGGGTAGAGTGTCTGTGCTCTGAAAAAAAAAAGTGGGAAATTTGCCATTAAATCTGAAACCACTTCCTTCTCATGTATATATACTATCATAAAAATGGCAAAGTTAAGCATTAAGCACCGAATCTTAGCATTACAATTTGAGTAATATTCGTGTGACTGCACCAAAACCTGCTCATTTCATAATTGCCCAACATTTGCTATATGTTCCAGGAAGCCTATAGCTGACAAGACTCTAAAGGGTACCACAGAATCATTCACATAACTGAAAAATAAATGTTCCTGTATCTTGGTTAGCAAAAGCCTCTGTTTTCCACCTAAGCTAGAACTTTGTAGAGATTTGTAGTTGCAGAAGAACACAGGACAAGATTTATGGGCTGGGATGAATTATGCATGATTCTGGTCTATACATTAAATACCTGACATCTGATATATTACATGAATGAAATACTGTTCAATTGCAGTCAAAAATGATTCTCCTAAAGCAATCTACCTACTGGTAGCCACATAAATACTAATCTTAAACCAAGAAATCAGATTACCGTTCTTATAAACAAAACAAAAACATCAAAAAAACCCCCAAAACAAAACAAAAAACCAACCAACCAAAACAAAACCAAAAAACACCAATAAAATTGCAAAAGGGATACAAATAAAATACCACTAATACTGCTTTCACAAATTAACACTAATCAAGCAAGACTTCATCCATGAACAGGATGTTTCGGATGAATACTGCATCTGATCGGCTTTTGATGAGTTTCACCAGAAATCATTAACAGAAATCCAAAGTTTAGCTTTCGAAAGTGTGCACAGGACTACAAATATTATAAAGATCTGCATGGGCTGTGTATTTTACAGCCTTTGAGCAGCAGAAATCCTCTGTCCTGCAGGCTCACTTCTCTTAAAGCTGCTTGTAAGAATGAAGAGCACATACCAGTCCAGCATTTGAGCTGGGTTATCTTCTGAACGTAAACCGAGTAAAATTTGACAAATCAGAAACCAGTCTTGTTGTAGACTGCGTGAAAACAGGCTAAAAAAAAAATTGCAGTTGTAATGTAGCTTTCCTTAAAATGCTGTAAGTCAAGCATTGCCATTGGAATGAATGGAGACAGACTAGCATAAGAACGACGTGATAGAGGAAACTACCGCACCCAGCAAAATACCCAAAATCAAAACACTCCATAAACTTAATTTGAGTTTGTCTGTTACTGAATATTATTTTAAAAATCCTTTTTATGCTGCATCAGAAATTTATTTTCTGCAGAGGTGTAAAGGAAAAGATACCACTAAAGACTTTCCCCACACTATATTCCTGAAGTAACGTAACTGCTTTTGGAAGGTCACAGAGCCATATAGCATGGTTCGGGTTGAAAGAGAAGTTTAAAGATTATCTAGTTCAATCCTCCAGCCATGCCCAGGGACATCTTTCACTAGATCAGGTTGCTCAAAGCCCATCCAAGATGCTTATAGCCATTAGATTGCAGGAAAATTCAAAGTGAAAAACTAGAATTGGATTAGAAACAACATCTGTTAAAGTCTGGTGCATTTGTTGTTTTGAAAAAAAAAGTCCCAGACCGCTGCCAAATCTGCAGTGATACACCACAGCTTTTATTTAATTTTAAGATGCTATCTCATAAAGCCTAAGAACAATAACCTCTATACTTAGAGAAAGATGGAAATTCCCATTTAGAAATGGCACACTATTTGGTTTCAAATCCTGGCAGGCCTTGTGGTATTTCATACCATTAAAACATCCTTACGCATCTCATTTTGTTTCTCACTCCTGCAAGAATTTTAACACAATTTTAGTGACTGTCATATTGAGAACTGCTAAAGCTACAAACCATTTCCTTACGTCTGACAAGACCCCAAAGCCTTTGTTTATAAACAATATAAAAGCATTGTTTTCTACAGCAGCTCATCAAACTCTGGCAGCGCACCCCATATGGAAATGTGATTTCGCAAAATTGGCAGTACTTTCTCATGGCAAATAAAGCTTTCCAAGGGTTGCTCCTAAACCAACAACAAGGCAAAAAAGTAAGTGTCAGACTCTCTGTTTCTTCTTGTATGCTTACTACTTTCCCCAGCCTGTACTCCCTCTCATATGCAAACCCACTGGGTACAACAGGCAAGGGCGGTGTACATCTCCAGTGCTGGGCTGGCAAAGGTTCAACACATACACTCAAAAAACAGCCCAGGCATTAGGGATCCCCACATCACGGCATAAACCTGAGCCTAAGAAGTCAGTTTCTTGACTTCAGCAATAGTCCCCACTGCTGTGGTGCAGAAGCCTTGAAGATAAGGGGGCTTATGTGTGTGTCTTAAACACCGAAAGACAGATAGCTGTGGAGCCAGCCAAGGATTGCTGGTAGCGACACGCTGTGAGAAAGAACAGGATGTGGCTCTAGAGGTAGGGCAGCACTTCTCAGGGACAAATATCCTTCTTCTGGATCCTGGAGATAAGCCCAACACAATACAGCTCAAGTACAGGAATGAGGTCAAGAAGTGGGAATGGACTGTAGGGGAGGGATCAAGACAACCCAAGACCCCCAAAGCCCTCTGACCCATTTCCAGAAAGGTCTAGAAGAACACACTCTGCATGATAACTCATTTGCATAGAAAGCAAGAAACTTAGCTCCAGGGTGTGAAAAAAACTTTCTAAAAAAAATGTACTCCTCCAAAGCTGGGTTGTACATGAGCCCCAGGACCTTGGACACCCCACTAGCTGGACTGATGCTGAAGCCAGGACTGGTGAGCTCCCTTTCTTTCTCTCTCCACCTCTTTAATACATCTCCCTCTCTCTCTTTTCCCTTTCAACCCGCCTCTTTACCCAAAACCCACTGCTGTGTGCTTATAAGAGGACACCAGGAACTACCTCATAACAATTTCCATGCCACACTGTAATTTATTAATAAAAACTTTGTAAGCTTTTGTGGACTCTTGACTTTCGCTGTTCATTTTGACCGTGAGCATCTATGAGCATCTTGGGTGATCTCTTCCCCTTGAGGGTGAGATGTCGCATGGGGTCTTCACAGTCACTTAGTGGACTGCACATCCCAAAGCAGAAACAATTCAAACCCCTTCAGATTTTAATTTATATAGCAGCTCCTAATAACACATTTTACATTATTTTAAAGTTCTGTACAAGAGTAACAACCTAAGTAACAAATTCTGGAGAAAGCTGCTGCAAGTACAAGCTATATCAGAATATGCTACCTGCAGTATATTTGATCTGTAAACCTTTATTAATTATTCCTGTTAAACGCCATATGTTTTCCTGGAGATTCTCCAGTTAGTTTACTGTTAAATGTGAGATAAAATAAATAAATACTCATTGCAGTTTTAAATGGTAACAAATTATTTCAGGCTTCATAGAATCACAGAATTTTGTATGTTGAAAAAGACCTTCTAGATCATTGAGTGCAATGGCAGTATGACCCCACCATACCTCTTTACTCCCACTCTGCCCCCTCGCCCCCTCAATTTCAAATGTGTGAGGAGATGATTACATCAAACTAACTTTGTAACACGAGAAGTTTAAAGACTTTGCTGAATGTGGCAGAGAGCAATATTAATTACACATTGACTGTGCTAGTAACTTATTTCCACTGGAAAGGGCCGCATAGTTTAAAAAGTGACAAAATCATTGCAAGTGTCTAAATCACACACTGCATTCCTACAGCTTCACTAACTGCCTCCAGCCTGTTTTGCTGGCTCTTGATCTTACAGGGACCATCAGCAGACCTTTCCCTCCAGGTTAACATGGCAGCAGGTAACAGCTCACTGCACTGGGTA
This sequence comes from Rhagologus leucostigma, assembly GCA_013397725.1. Taxonomy (NCBI): domain Eukaryota; kingdom Metazoa; phylum Chordata; class Aves; order Passeriformes; genus Rhagologus; species Rhagologus leucostigma. The sequence goes on from VZTD01002914.1 coordinate 172,247, forward strand.
CCAGCAGTAATATGCAGCAAGGCTGCGCTTGTCTGAAAGGTGAAGAATATCAATAAAATCCATTTTCAAATAAAATGTCTCAAAAATCTCTCTTAGGCATTCAAAAAGGTTATTCACATTGCAGACGCAAAAGTTCAGCATAGTTTGTGAAAAGACAGGACTGCCACAGCAGGTGTCCCCAGAAGAGTTTAGGTTCTGTAAGGTATTGCAAATGGATTTCAAGATGCTTACTAAAGTAAAAATGACCTGAATACAAGAGAGGAGAATTGGCTTTGCTACTGAAACAACCTAGCAAGCACAGCTCAACAAGCTGATCCTTCTACCAGAACTGAAAATCCTGTGCTTCTACACTGTGATCACAGAAAAAGAATAAAGACATGCCTCCTTTGTAAGAGCCTGTGGCTCTCTGCCATCTCCCTGATGAACAATCAAGACAGATGTGTTACTTAGATGTCATGTTGGGAAGAAAAATCTCCAAACATGGGTAAAATAAAAGACCTTGACCAGGGAGTAACTAGGCGCAAGTTTCCTACATCTTCTGTAATATTGTAGTTACACAGCAAAGGCTGCACATTTTACTAGCCACAAAGCTTATACAAATACTATAACTTAAAAAAACCCCACATTATCATCATAGCAGTAATTAAAAACATGTTTTACACTGGCGTAAGAAAATGTATAGCCTTGAATGGCCTGTGTCAGAAAATGGCAAGAACACAACACTGACAATTTTTTCACAAAAATCAAAACTTAAATTGTTTCATGAGAGAACACACAGCAAAAGAGCAGTGAAATACATCAACAAGACCAAGCCAGGAAAGAAATTACAAATTCCCTTCTCTAGATACAATGAATAGTTTTCAGACAGCTCATCACATTTACCCCCAGCAATCTGAGCAGGGGTTAATGTGTAATTGGAAGTCAGTAAAAAATACAGACAGGTAAGCGCATGGGTTATACGGGGCTGCAGATATACTCCTCTAAATCCAGGTCACCTGAATTTTAAGAAAGAAGTTCCTGGCATGGGTGCAACTGAAGTGACATGCATATCTGTAGATATGACCCATACAACCAATTTCAGTGGGAGAACTGCATCCTTAACTGAGGTGTCTTAGGCCTTCATTCAGACAGTGCAACTACTCACGGCAGCAAAATTAAGCAAGTACTTGAGGATACCCCTACATGGAGGGTAAATGAGGCAGGCTTTGAAGTGCTATTGTCATAGATGAACATTTAACTGTCTTAAATCTATAAAGTGGAAACTAAAGCACTGTGTGTCCTATATACTGCACGAGGGGGTTCAGGCATACAGGTGCTGGAAAATAATGCCAACATGTTCAACATATAGTCCTAAAGTAGCCACTAAGAATAAATACACTTGTCAGTCTGACTTTGGTCTTGGTCACCTAAATGCGGGCTGTAAGATAGCATCTGCTTTCAACAGGGGATTCACAATCCTGACTCCCTCCCTGAAGCAGGCACTTTACCTACTATACAAACGAATATATAGACAGAAATAAGTTGGTGTCTCATTTTATAGAACAGTACACCAAAAAAAAAGTACTTTCCCTTCATATGGGATGTTTGGTTTCACTTCCCACCTCTGCATGAGTGGACTCAGAGTGTAACTCCCACCTCCCAGAGCAGTAGGACAGACTCATGACAGAGAGATATTCTCAGCACCTCTGAGGGTTTTTAAAGCCCCCAAAAATGCTGAGAGAGTCACCGTCTCTGGACAGGTAGGACTACACAGAGTAAGGACTGTGCCTCATGACAATTCCACAGAAAATAACAAAATAAATATCTTTGGTGTCTTGCAGCAAGGAAAAAAACCTAGATCCTCTCCCCAGTCCAATCACTAAGATAGAGTTATGTTTACATTCTGTGTATAGGCTAAATACCCTTTAAATATGCCATGTCCGTCAGCTTCAGCAGGAGGAGGCAACCTGCAATGCATGTCCCAAAGGAGTGAAGCCTGCACTTGGCTCCTGACAGACTCGAGGAGTTCAGGAGAAGGGCAGGGACTGCACACCCAGTCTGAAAAGCTCCTGAGCAGGGATGAAAACTGACCTTGGGCCTCGAAGGGAACTTAAAATGTGAAAACACTAATGCACATGGTGCTAAGTGGCATGTGACAACTTAGACTGTTCCAAAGAGTCGGACACTCTGCACAGCTCCCCCGCCTCCCACGAGGAGCAACCCCAGACCAAGAAACCAACAGCCTGATGCTTCAGAGGGGAAGGGAGGCGGTTGAAATTTCATTGTCCAGAACAGCTGGAGCACCTAGCAGAGGCACATGATTTCATGACCTGCGGAGTAGCTGGAAGAACCCCGCACTGTTCCTGCCAGGCACTGCCAAGTCTCTTGTTCACTGAGACCTGAACACCTGTATGAACAAAATGCAACCATGAGCTACGTGCCCCACACCTGCATGCCAGGATCAACAGGTCATGTTCAGATACTACCAGAAAAAAACAGAGATCACAAGCTTAGATCATGAGCCTGCTGTCCCCTTGCACAGGCACTTCTCACACCACATCAGCATACAGAATTTCAATCCCCCAAGCACAAATGAACACTTGAACTTTACCACTGAAATATGCACATGTACTCAAAAGCACCTTCTCGCTCCAACAACCCCACATAAAAGGTCAGTTGTGTGTACAAGCCACATGTGTTGGTATACTACTAACAGGGATGGAAAACAAGGTGCAATACTGTAACATGCAAACACCGCATCTCTATCCAGTGCTTTACAACCGGTGAAGTATTAAAAAAAAGCTGTCTAAACAAAAGTGAATGAAGCATAGGTGCACAGCTACAGCATTTACAGATAAAACGAGTCCTCGTTTGAGATGGAGTAAACACATACTGTGCAACTTGCAGCTCATTTCATCTTTGCAAATTGCATGTACATCCATACACACCGCAGAAACTCCTGCACACTTGGGAAATACTGGATTTCCCCATGGAAAGAAGTAAAAACTTGAGGAAGTGCCTTGCACATTAAAACATGCATTCTGTACACATTTTACACTCTGAACTAGGTCAAAGTCTCAGTCTGTGTAAAAATGGCTTGGTTTACTGAATTTAATGACACTGATGCATCTTACGTCTCTGATTTTTTTTTCCCCTTTCTGAAAGACACAAAAAACCCCCCCAATTCTATGAAAGGAAGCAAAAGTTGTATTTTTTTGCCGTTCTTTGTGTTCATTTTTTTGCTCTTACACGTAGCAAAAATTTTTCTTTCCTCATTAAAGCTTCCGATCATAATTCTTCCTTACATAAACTTACCAATCAGTGCCTTTGAGCCTCCTTAAAGCCCCCTTTCTCACACTGACAGCATTTATAATCCTTACCTCCCAAAGATTTCTCCACAAATAAGGATAATGTCTAACTGTGTAAAGACAGTAACTGACCCTTTTCATTTTCTTTTGCAGAAAGCAAAAGACTTTTCTTTTCATTCTGGTAAGATTTTTTCACATAATTTAAAAAAAACCCCTGTTAGCTGTTGAGGCATAGTTGAATTGCCAGATTCTCCCAAAATGAAAACAACTGCAACCAGCAGAACTTTTTGCAGCTGCTGCCGTGCCATGCAGCTCCGGGTGTCAGAGTCGTTCAGTGAGAGCTACACATACATCAAGAAGGAAAAAAAAGCCTTAAGAGAGTAAAAAAGTAAAAACAATTGTAAAGAACAGTACATAATCTGGAGAAAAAATACTTCCTTTTTACTTAACAAATTCCAACTCCATTATGTAAAAAGGCATAAAAAGCGGTGAGGTGGACTTTTGATAGAAAGAAAATCTACCTCACACAAGAGTTTTTATAGAGCCACCTGCACAGAAGCAAAAAATGAAAAGGAGGCAGAGCTGTAAAGCAAGAGTCACTTAAAAGAAGATAGCTTTTTCTACCTGGTTTGGATGCCCTTCTTCGAATCCTCATTTTAGGTAAGGAAGGCCAAGAGTAATTAAAAGGTGAATCAGAGTCTGAGTCCATTTTTGTGCTAAATAAACAGAGAGCAGATTCCCAAAGTTGCACTTTCTTGTTCTCAATAGCAAGTCAAGCCTAGGAGTAATGTGGAATAAACGAATGGACAAAGAAGGATCAAATTGCCCACTAAACACAGGGGAGGGAGAAGCTGTAAATGTTTGCTCTCTTCAGGCGTCCAGGCATGTAGACAGATCAGGCTGCAAATATTAAAGCAGAAGCAAGGAGGTTAAAGTATGAGAGCTTCGAGCTGAGCTGCTGCATCGTGGTCCAGAGCTATTTGAAAGGTCACTGTGTGCCAATGAATCATTAACTCACCTTTCCATTCTGATGCAAATGAAAACAATAGGAGCTGGGTAAGGAATGAGAAAATACTTCTCAAAAGCAAATAAACTATTGCAAAGCTTTGTTTCCATGTTAAAAGTGGGGTTTAGAAGATCTCAGATTAAGGTCAGGCAAAATGCTGGAACTAAAGAAGCCAAAGATTAACACCCAGCTAAGAGCACTAATCAATCTGCTGGGCTCTATATCACTCCAGAGCAATACCCCTCCTCTCAGCATTTGCAATTTTGGCAGACCTTGGGATGTTGCAGCTGGAAAAGCAGTGATAACCCACTCAAAATCTGTCACTCCCATCTTTATAGCTCAAATGAGTTTAAAGCTTAAGTGTCATGAAGAAAGATTACACTGTCATTAGAGGAGGATTTTTTCCAATAATATTTAGTCTGCACAGTAATTTCTCCTTCACACAGTCACCAAGTTAAGACAGTGAATCATCAGGATTTTGTAGAGCTGGCACCTTTACAGCTCTGGTCTAACCTCACTGCAATGCACAATACAGCTAGTGACTAATTTACAACAAATCTTCCATTCTTATAGTCTCCCTGAACAACTCATAGGCAATTAGTATTCAGTAGGAACTCATTATCCCTTCCCCCAACATCTTTACGCTACACAAACTACATTTTTTTCAAACAGGCTCATATGTGGCTATACAAGAGCTAATACAAAAATAACATGTCCACTGTTTCTTAACCAACTCCAGCAAACATTTCTTTTAGTTACCCCACAATGTATGCGGTTTTGTATTCCACATAAAGGAGGAGAGGGAATGTGGATCGGCTTAAATGTCAGGTTTTGGAAGATGATGACATTTGAGCTTGTTAACATTCCTTACTTCACTTCAATTATTTTTCGGGCTGCTAAGGTCTGCAGTGCTACTTCTGTATTATGTTTCAAGTGATTCTTTGATCCACATTTCAGTCAGAGATAACAATGTATTTGTTGAAGAAAATAATGCAATTCAAATGCAAATTTAATTCAAAACCCATTAGAAAAATATCTATCATATTTTCAGGGATAAAATAATTATACAAGCCCCTCATAAAGTGCACAAATTACATAAAGCATGCTTGAAACACATCATTGTTCTGCCTTTCCCTTAACTGAAGTTCTGCCAGCTTTGTTAGGCCTGAAAAGAATAATTCACCCCAGACGCTGGAAGCCTTAGACTTTCACTTTAAATATTAGACACTCACAGAGACTTTGTTTGATTTATATGTATAATTAACAGCCCCAGGGAATTACAACAGACAATGGAAAATACAGGGAGGATATAAATCCATGCTTTAAGCATCCACTTCAAAATATCTCCACTCCCTGGAATGTCAGGTTCAAATTGCACTGATAAATCCCCTGGGCATACAGGAACGAAGGTACTGACATACTCCTTCCCACCTGCACACCACTCAGGGCACTTGCCTGCCTCCCACCATGGCCATGGTTTGAGAAAAGGACAGGACAGAGCATATCAATTAAAGAAAGCCTTTCCAGCTGCTCCAACAGAGAAGACCTCCCCTCTACACAGCAAGTTTCCCTACACAAGTGTGCTGTCTGGCTCACTAGATATATTTAATGCCAACCGGAATAACAGTTTTCATTTCAAACGTGCACAAATGGCCGTGTTCCATGGACAAAGGGCAGTTTAAATTTAGAGAGCTGTTTGTTTTACACTTTGCTTTAAAATTTCTCCCTTTTCAATTTCATCAGTTATTCTTTTTTTCTACTTTATGAGAAATGGTAAATTTTCCTTACTTCTATGATATCTCCATTTGTCCATCTTTTCTGCAAATCTGGCTGTTTTTCACTTATACATTCAGCTAAAAGAACTCACTCTCATTGGTCTTCCTGGACTTCTGTTTAGTCCAGGTAGGGGTAACCAGAGCCGAACAAAACACTCACTATGAGGAAATGCAGCCAATGTATTTAATGGCATTAAAATATTTTACATGCCGAGACATTTACTTTCCTGAATGACCTCTGTACACTGCATAAATGTTTTCACTGACTGCTCAGTTATTGCCTCCCTCCCTTAAACAAGCCACATTCATTTAACATTCTAACACAAATTAGTAATTAAGATTGTTAAACAATTTTTCAACAGCAGCCCTATTACACAATTCTTGGAGAATCCGACAACTAATTTCTGCAGTGATAAAACCTTGATCATGCACTCCTGCTGCTTATCATCTATTTTTTCTCCAGGTTCTTAGGCTTTTCACCTGCATACTGCAACCTCTCCTGAATAGGATCTTGCACAGGAATTTGTCAATCACAGTCTGCAAGTGCAGATAAATTATCAACCTTAACCCCTATTTTTGAAGGGTTAATTGAATATCACTCACATTACTTGCTCTGTTTGGGCCTTGTGAAAGACTTCTTTTTTCTTATTTGTAAAACTCCTTTATGCAGCCATGAAAGATGTCATGCTGTTCTTTGCCACAAAGAACGGCTTTGCCCTACAGTCTTCGACTAAAAATATTTTGTTTCTTGCACTTTGTAGAATGATCCAACCCACTTTTCACCTGCCATTCTTTCTTTCCAAAGTGGTGGCATTTGCAGGCAGCTACCACAGAGATTCAGCCGCTTACAACACAAAAGGTGCTTTCTAGCTGGAAAATATTAACCTCACTTTCCACCGAAAAAATGTTTTTCATTATATATACCAAGGTACAGATGTGAAGATAAAGAACAAATGGGAGGTTTATGCGTGCTATCTAAGGCTAACACTTTTGATAAATAATATAACGCCTCAAATTCTTTCAACCAATGCTTACCAAAACACATTCATAAAATCTAAATGTATTTCAGAGATAGTACTGTCTATTGTCTATTGTCTGGCCATTCCTGTGGCTCATGGCTAGACGGAAGGAAGCAAAGGAATGTCACCACATCCGCAGACTCCATGAAGAGCACTGTTGCCTCCCCGCACAGCGGACGGCAGTGGACGGCACCATGGTACTAAGTGGGTGGGCTCCCTCTCCCCAAACACTGCTAAATCACAGCTGGCAGTTCTCTCTCTCAGGCAGAGCAGAAGGGGACAACCCTGAGCCACTGCCCCCTCCCCAGATGGAGAAGGGACATATATGGGATGGAAAGTGTGGTTAATGACTCCACAAACAGGGCTGTAAAGGGTCACTTTTGGACACAAGTAGGATGAGAGCTGCCTGAACAAAAGCTCTGCCAAAAACATCCTGCTCAGTTTGCTCCGGGAAGAGTCTCCCCTGACATTAGCAATGAAATTGATTTTCCCCAGCTTGATTCTGCTCCAGGCCCAGCAGAGCCTGCAATCCTTTCCCAAAGTACATCACAGGATCTGACAAGATAAAATGCTGTAGAAAGGGCTAGATGATCTTCACCACAGGCACATGTGGCTTCCCTACCTTCTTCATTCCATTGTTCTCACTAATTAGAGCGTATCTTCCCACAGAGAGGATCAGACAATGTACCTAGACAAACTATCTGCTCTACCCTATGTTAAACCTAGTAAGACTCAGCAAATATAAATTAAAGGCAATTAAAAGCAAAACATTACCAAGTAGATGCCAGGCACAAAGCACCCTCCAACTGTAACACTCTTTCCACTTGCCCACAACAATGATGCGATGGCTGTGCAGACTACGGCTGTCAACATCCTCCTAGGTCTTGAAGGATGGCTTGTCACAGACATTATTTTCACCACTTCTCTTCTCTACTAAAGACCTCTACTAGGTCTTTCATACAAAAGTTTATATAAGAATAGTCAGAAAAGCTTTGCCACATCACTATTCTCTCCCTCTCCCTTTCCCAAGTCATTGATGAATCGATCACTGAAGAACAAAGAACCAAGCCCAGATCCTTAAGATCTTGGTTGATAACCTCCTCCACTTGTTCTTATGATCCTCTTTATTGCTAGACTTTTGATGGGTGAACTCAGGCATTTGTTTTAAGGAACTAGCCCATTATTTTCTTATTCTGGAAACAGAAGTCTCCCGCAAGTAACACAGCAGTTTGGGATTTAAACCGTTCAGCAATGGATTTCAAATGGTCCAGGCAGACAGTCACTGTCCATCATCACTACTCGACGTTATGGCAGTATTTGGTGGATTTCATCTCCCTCTCCAGCACCCTGCGGCAGGCTACCCACAATGCATCACCCAGAGAGGATCAGAGCTGGGAAGGGCAGGGAGCAGGGCAGGGGAAGGAAGAACACGGAGTTTCTTGCACTGCATGCTTTCTTTGCAAATAGAATCATAGAATGCCAGGATGGGTCAGGTTGGGAGCGACCACAGTGGTCACCTGGTCCAATCTCCCTGCTCAAGCAGGGTCATCCTGGAGCACTTGGCACAGGATTGTACACAGATGGTTCTTGAGCATCTCCAGTGACGGAGACTGCACAGCCTCTCTGGGCAATCTTTTCCGGTGCATGGTCACCCGAACAGTAAAGAAGTTCTTCCTCATGTTCAGGTGGACTTCCTGTGCATCAGTTTCTGCCAACTGCCTCTTGCCTATTGCCTAGCACCACTGAGGAGAGCCTGGTCAAGCCTCTTGACACCCACCCTTTCGTAATTTATACACATTAATGAGGTACGTGCCTGTTTTCCACAGTTTCAACCCTGAAGAAGCCACAACTTTCAAAGGGGTGAAGGATCACAACCATTCAGCAACATGGAGCCTCTTCCTCCCACTGCAAGTTTAAAGCAGCAGAATTTGCACTCCCAGAAAAGCACAGTCCTGGGTGAATTAAGTATCAAAGCTAGCCACTTTCTGACACGAGATTAAATGGCCCTGACCCCCAGCCCACAAACCTTCCACTCACATGTCCCCCTCATGCTCTGTTCTTCACTCTTCCGTTCAAAGAGCTGATGACAAAACTCACCCACAGCAGGCACCTCTTTTTCGTACACAAGCATCTTCTGTAGATGTTGTGTAGACAGGTAACAGAAATATTAATGAAAAATATAAGATAACAATACAATACTAGAAATCTGGGTCAATTTTTCATTGACTTACTTGTGCAATTTTTGGACACTAGCCTGGAAAGGAACACAGAACAGCTGCCGCCTTCAGAGACACTCTGCTGAGAGCAGCAGACCACCCTATCCATCTCCAAAAACACTGTTCTAAGACAAAAAAGTTTACTGAAACACTCTGCAATCACAGCAGGCTGCAGGAAAAGCAGACGCAAATTGTGTGCACTGCTTTCGGCATTGCTTTAAGCTGGACTGCCAGTCCAAGAGTTTTTATGCTTAACTGTATTTACCTCCAAATGGGTATATCTTTTTATCGTTCCCAGACAAGGCACATGGAATCACTGTGTTGCAGCAAACCATCCAGACTGAGAGAAGATCATGAGACCTAAATTTCTATCGACTTCCTTACTATTCCCCAGCAAATACATTTCTAATTGCAATGTGAATTACTAAATTAATTGTTAAGGCTATTTTTTTTAATGCTTTCTTTGAAAGCAGGGTGACAACTAGAGTTAGAACACCTATAATAAGAATAACGCTGTTATAAATGATAAAAATATGATGTTTGTGATAATGAATGATGCATTCTCCTACAATGAATGATGCATTCTCTTAGCCGTAGGTAAGCAACTGTTTGTAAGTGGTGGTACTTCAGGCTTGTTTCTTTGATAAACCAAAAAACAATGTACCTTCACAAATTTAAAAGAAACAGCTTTGCACCAACTATACTAATACTGCAAGATCCTTGGAAAACACTCACCAGACTATATATAGGATATAGAGGGCTCAATATATCAGGATATAGAAGGATCATGAGGATATAGAAGGGCTCAGTATTTTTACAAAACTTAGGCAAGAACATGACCTCTGCCTAATACTGACATAATGTAGCTCCAAAGAGCCCATGGGCACACACAGTGCATCATCTTGGGTTTTGTCTCAGACTTTTCATGTTGTCCAGTAACCTGCTGTTAGGATTTCACAGCATTCCTCCAACTCAGATCTTTCTGATCTCTGGTTCATGACTGATGGCAGATATTTACTTTTTTATCCTTTTTATACAACACCAAGCTCACTCTAGGGTAACAAGCAAGCTCGGTTTAGGATAAGCAGCTCATTAATACTGCTTTTACATGGCAGCGGTCAAGATGCCCTGACTCTTGAAACAACCACTAAGCAAAGCACATAGATAATTCGCCTAAATGATCTCCTTGTCCAGTATCTATTCAGATCAACAGACTAGCTGGGAAATGCAGAACAAATGTGGGTGGAAAGCTTGCCACTTTTTTGTCCAGTATCATGATGAAAAGCTCCCTGATGAAAATAAGAGATTATTTGCAAAAGCCTGAAAGACTAAAGGATTAGTCTTTATTGTTTCAGCTCCATGGAGGTCTCTGAGAGCAGAAACAGGGAGAGTGCATATTGCCTCACGTGAAAGCAAACTGAAGTTTGACTTGGACCCTCGCTCCTACTGAAGCTGTGCCAATGACTTGGTTATTGAGTCTACACTTACACTGGCAGTCTGTGATGCCAAAAAGTTCACCACCAAAGATCCACCTCATTAAAAACCCAATTTTCTATGTTTCAGGGAAGACTTCGAGGGAAGACTGCCTCTTGAAGAGGAAGAAAGCTGAGAAATGTTTTCTTGTGTTCATTCTCTAGACTACAACTGTTGTCTTCACAATGTATTTCTGGATTATATTTCACATTTAAAGAGTAATTTGACATTAGATACATCCCAGATTGCTTATTTATGTTAGCATGAAATGAAACTGGGCAGAAGACAGGCTGAAAAAACGGTTATTTAAACATCAGTTAAAAAAAAGCATCTCCTTCTGAAGGGTTATTTTGTTGAGCAAATTTGTTTGGGATTTTAGGCAGCGGAAGAGAACAAGTTCTGAGAAGCCAGACACCATATGTTTGTAGCTTGTCGATTTTTCTTTCTTTCTTTTTTTTGAGGTTAACTTGAATTATAATGCCTCAGAAAATAAAGAGTGGAGGAAACTCCAAGCAACAATAACAAGCTTGTTTTAGTGCCTAATGCTGCTTCTTCCAGATTTCTCCATAGCTTTTTAATTAAACTCACTTCAGGCTCACATCCCAGGAAAATCTGACTTCCTGTATCTTCTGTAGCTCTTAACTATTCTGCAGTCTACAATACTGCATTGTTTATAGACACTCAAAACAAATATGAATATTTTTATCTACTGAAATAAGCTACTGTCATGTTTAAATGTTGTTTGAAGGTTGTTGCTGCCAGTACTCTGACAGATCAACCCCAAGGTAAGTCTCTAGTGCAAGGAACCATGCAAAGACTTTGCAAAGTGGAAGAAGCAGCACCAAGATGTCAAAGGTGCAGCCCAACACGCCAGAGTGCAACTGCCACCATCATCAGCTGCAGTGATAACCGTGCAATTTTCTTCAGTTGTTGTTTCTCTCTGCAACCTTCAAATCATCTACGTTTTGACTAAAAATGGAGTTTTTTTAATCTTCCTTTACCACAAACTGAACTTCTTTGGCACAATCAGTCTGAGTATTTGCGTATCTCCAATCATCCAAGTACTGCAGTGCCTCTTTATCACCTTGCTCTGTACAGTCTTCTTTCTTTCAGGAAAAAATGAGTTGCAGAGAAAAGATAAGTGATATGCCCAAAGTTTTGTTAGAAATCTGTTAAGGAGAGAAACTGAAGCAGAAGTCTGCAGCTCCTGGACTAGAGATACTATGCTGAGCTACTACGCTGGATCACTCAGCCTCTCTCAAAACATAGATAAAGCAAAGATAGGACTGAAAGCTGCCAGAAAAATATAAAACAACCACAAACAAAAAAGACCTGCATAGCCTGAATCACAGGATTCCTGTAACTGTCTTAAACAGGCAACACTTAACACATAACTTTCACTCTTACCTACCAGTAACCATAAAATTATATCCTGTAGTTCCAGTGTCAAAACAGGCACATTTGACTTCAAACACTTCCAAATGCAAACATTCTGCCCTAAAAAACCCAGAAGCAAACAAACACAAAAAAAGGAGCAAAAGATATGACTGCAGTAAGTACAAAAAAATAATAATTTTGTAGACATAACAAAAACTGCACAAACGTAGGACTCCAGACAGAAGAACCATGGTTTTTTTCTATCTTAAAAGAAAAAAAAAATTCTACCACTTTTAAGTCCTACCAACCATGGTGAGGAAATCTAATCAAAGAAAAGAACAAAACAGCAACACTGAAACCAGACTTTTCTGCAGATTTCAGTACAGGCCCACTGGTTTACAGAGAAGAAGATCATCACGGCAATTTTGTTCTGTTCCTTAAACTCATCTGTGGTTAAATGGGGATTTCTGTGGAATCACGAAAATCAAAGGGCAGACTCTACTAAAAATATTTTGTAGCTGCCTGGTCACAGAGTGAACTGCCAAAAATTTGGCATCGGTAATTTTATCTCTGGCAAAGCACGGCTTCCAGGAGTTTTTCATCACCAGCAGAGCAAACAGAATAGCAGAGACAGACACCGCTAGGTTGCTGGCAATGTAAGGAGGAGATCATGGAAATTATTTTGAAAAATTATCACCATCCTCCCTTCCTGAAGTTTAGGGGAAAAAAAGAAAAGCTGTATATCCTTGGAAGAAAAACCAGGTGTTTGGGTCACTTTTCTTACTGGAAAAGAGAAACTTTTACAGCTTTATAAATGGCCTTGTGAATATTATCATTCCAAATCAGCTATGCAAAACAGGAAGGAATTATAAGTGTTTAAAAACACATGCCCTGTTCACACTGTTAAATGCCCAACAGTAACAGCATACAGCTGTCACCTCCTAGACTTTCTCCCAAAATGTACAGGATTGCTGATTCTGAGGAGGACAATGCCTGGCAATAAAACACATGCATAATATTAAAAGGAAAAAGAAACCTTTCTTTGTTGCTTTCCATTTATTTCTTTTATTTGCTCTCGCCAACCAGATACTGGTTTTCTCTCAATATTTCCAGCACGTTTGACTTCAGTGAAAAAAGAAAAGAAGTGCTTGGGGGGTTTTTTGTTTCATTGGGTTTGGGTTTTGTTTTGTGGTTTTTTCTCTTGTAAACATAAAACATATCTCTAATAATTTCCAAAGGAGACAGAAAGAGGGGGAAGAACACCGGCAGGTGCGACTAGCACTGGGGTGTCTCCATACAGCCTCCTGTTAAGCATGGTCTAGCATTGTGTTGTACCCTACTCCTATTCCTTCCATTCTTAAATACTGCCAACCCAAAACCCATCATCTTCTTGGCTTCTTACTGACGCATCACACTCCCTGGACTTATGTCCCAGGGGCTCTCCAGAGATCCTGGAGGATGAGAAACTTCTTGAACAAAAAAAATTGAACTACAAAACCAAACTACAAGACTCTCTACTAGATCTGGTGCCTAAGGCAGCCACGTCCCAACCCAAAGATGAAGTAAACAGGGAGCAAAGAGAGTTGGTGCCGTTTCAGCATCCTACTAAATGTTGAAAGCACCACTGCAAAGGCACTCCCAAACGTTGTGGAGAAAGAGCCATAATGATCGACATGCTTGAAAGGGATGTCTGAGGAAGAATACAGAGAGCAGGAACAGGAGAGCCCTTCCAGTAGCCACTGCTACTTCAAAGGTCCCTTCCAGTCAAAACCATTTCATGATAACACTGATTTTTGGTAGAGATTTCTAAAGCACGAACCACATAGACAAAGAAGTGAGAAACAGAAGTGGGGAACTTTGTACCTCCACTCAAAGAGCACTCACATTCTTGCTCTTACAAGTCCTCTTTGATTTACACATCCAGCTACTAGTGAAATTCCAGAGTTCCCTTGTTTCTATTCATTCTTTTTCATTCAATCCCCCTTAGCTGTTTCCCTCTCCCGCACTGACAACCATTTTAATTTCTCTTCTTATCCCCCACTGTGTGCTTTTCCTGCCAAAGCCACTGGATTTAACAACATTGCCAAGCAAACAAATTTCTTTAGAATAGTTTAAAGCAATCCAGGGTAGGAAAACTATGATATTTAGCAATACGGTTACATGAGTCAGGTTAGAATATATGCTGATTTTCACATTCAAATAAACCAGTAAACCCAGCTTTGGTCAACTTACAAATTTCTGGCTGTCACCAAACTCTATTTCCATCCTTCATCCCTCCCCACTTCCACTTTTTATTGCACACTCAATAGCCCACTCACTCCCCAGCCTGCACTTCAACCCCATTAGATCCTTCAAACACAGTGCTCACTGGAAGCCCTTCAGGCCTCGCTGAGGTCAATGGCAAAATCCCACTGGATGTCTATGTGGTGAGTGTTTTGGTCAGTTTGAGTGCACAGCCCGGAGACGGGCAAGGAGAGCCCACCATGTAGCCAGCAGCAGGTCCATGCTCCAGTCCTCACACAGGGCAACCAAACTCTCAGTTACAGGGGCTTCTAAAACAAGCAGAACTGATTTCACTGCAGCTTTTCCACAAAAAAGTCAGCTTCTTAAATGTACATAATTACAATACAGGGGGCAACAGAGGGTTGGTTCTTTTTCATGTATGTGTTACAACAAGGACTTTTTCTTAGTTTAACATAATATGACCCCGTGCTCAGGACACACTTCACATACACGTACATCTATACATTATGATTTTACTTTATATACAAACAAGAAGCCTAAGAAAATTTATTTAAATCAAATTTTAAGCACCTAAATCTTGTCCAAATCATACGCAAATTCACCATTCTTTTTACCCTCTTAGCTCCTCTAAGAATCTACACTACCACTCCTAACAGTACGAACCATGGCCAAAGTCACTTGCTTATTCCTCCAAGAGGACTCAGGATCTAATGCAGCTGCACATCCAAGCATCAGAGAACGAGCAGGTCTGAAGCCAGAGGGTCTGGCTTCTGTTTCAGCTGTCGCAAGCGATGCTGTGTGAATGATGCCTTAGCAGGAAAAAGCATTTAAGGAGTAAGAAAAAGAAGTATCAGCTATCTTTTCAGGGTGGAGAACTTCTGCTTTGTCAGCTTCTAAATTACTTTAAGTTCTGTCCAGATGGTATAACTGGAACAAAGACCAGAGCAAACGTGGCTTTTAGATTAACAAACCACAATCACTCCCCAGTGTCTCCACACACTCCTCCACTGAGACACAGTCCAATACTTTGGTCTTGCTTGACAAAACAGATTTGAACACATGGGCACTAACATCCCACATACCTTGCATTTTTGAGCAAGGCAAGGAGTGGTACAGTGTCCTATCCTCAAAAGCACTAAAGTTAGGATGACTGAATATTACGGTTTTTGCTACTATTCCCAATTCCCTTATGGAGCTCTCGTATTCCCTGTGTGGGATGGTGAGACAAACATCATTAAATAGTTGAAGTACAGTTATGTGGCATAACAGTAACTAAAACAATAGATAACTAGATGCTGATTTAGTGAGAGGTAATAAAATAATCTGCCAGCTTCTTATCTTAGAACTGTCTTTGAATTTATGTCAGCTCATTTCCCTCTAACATATATCCCCCCTATGCATGCACATCTTCTGCACATACAAAGTGAATCTTCACTTTGCAGCACCAAAATCTGCATACAGAATGCCACCATTTGGGCTGCTCTTTCTGAGCTCAGCATTGGACTACAGGCCAGTGACATCAGATGGGCAGTCTCTGCCTAGCACAGCAGCTCCCACTTGCAGAGCTCAGTTATTCATCAGATTTTCCAACTTGCTGTGCTTTCCATGAGCCCATGTTTGCATACTGCTCTTGTAGCTTTCCACAAAGCTTGAAAAAACCTTTCCAGTTGAGTTTCAGTCTCTAAAGGTACTGTCTAGCACAACTGGCTATATTCTCCTACCAGGCCCACAGCTCACTACGGCATTTAAACATTTCTACATACTTCATTTCACCTAAAGTCACATATGTTGGTTCTATCAGATATTATTTTCAAGGCTGTTGTTCCTACAACAGCTAATACATTACTGAAAAATCCAGGTATCATAATACTGTTGGACACACATCCTATGTTGCTAGAGAAAAAAGAGGTTCCCTCTCTGCCATAGATACAACTGGCTGATCTTTCAGCAAGTTACTCTGCAATGTCAATTACCTTCACCCCTTTTAAAGAAACTGCCTTGTGTGTAAATGACATCACACTATGTATCAGCAGCTTTTGAGAAGTCAAAGCTTTTAATTCTTTCTTACCTACGCCCAACAAGACACAATCTTCCTTTTCTTTAGAAGGGATCCCAGAGTCTTGGGAAGGCTAGAAACAGAAAAATTGAGCTATATCTCTGAAGACAAATTGTTGTATTTACGCTTAGTTGCAAACTGTTCTACAGGCTTTCATAATTCAGTTCAAACACTATCAAGCAGCAGCCACTTCATTTTAGCCATTTTCATAAATGCAACTGATATGGCATGCTACTTCCATATGCAAATGAATCCCAAGGACTCAAAATCTAACTGTAATCAAAGAAGAGACCAAACCATATCTTACTTCCCATGCAAACTTCGATTTTTAGCCTGTTTTCCTCTTACAAAGTTTAATTGTGCTCTGGCTAGCCAATATACAGTGCTCTGGAGAAAAGAATAATATTTTCTAAGATTAGAAATATTTCTAATGCCGGAACTGTTCACACTTGGAGAAATGTCACAGTTCAGTTCATTCGTTATAGAGTCGCTATAGCCTTTCTTCTAGATCAAAACAAGAGACAATCAATACGGGACCAGCATCTTTTGCCCCCAGCAAGACTCATGACCTGCAACATTCTGCTCCAACACACACTTTCAACACAGACTCCAAATTGTGTGCATACTGTAGATATAATTCTGAGATTTCACAGATTACAACAGCAACATGTGACTTCAAAACAAATTGTCAATCTTCTGCACAGCTGGCAATAAAAATTTAAAAATTTAGAAATCCCAAGCAACCAAACAAAAAAAAGCCTAGAAAGGTGACCGCATTTACAAAAATTACTTAATGTGTCGGCTCAGACATTTCACTACATTCAAATGTTATTAAAAGAACACAAAACAAACAGTAGTCACTTGGTATTGATAAGATATCACTTTTACCAGATTTGCCAGGTTTCACCAGATTTTGTTTCTCTCAACCTAAATTACTATTTTAGCTGCATACCCACTGAGGTAATAATCAAGCTCCTGCTTTAAAAGGTGTTTAAAAAATACCAAGACAAACATTTTCTGGTTTTGTAAACAAATACATATAAATAAAAAGCAGAATATAAGACTAGAGATCAAATGCAACTGACAGAAATACAGTCGTAATGGCAGTTCTCACAAATTTTGGTCTCTCCCAAAAGCTGTTTAGATACTTCCAAGGAGATGACAACAGGAATTTGCAATATTTTTTGCATCAAGCATTTTTGCCATTTACATCCAGTTAAGGACTCACAGTTACCCACAGGGTCTCTCTCAGAGACTAACTCCTCAGATGTAATGAATCATGCTGTCTCAAGGATGAAACTTACGCTAGACAGGTTCTGCTGAACCCAAACTGGCAGCTGCAAGCTCCCTAAAGGCACTAAGCTTCACCATAAATACAAGAGCTTTCTGGTCAAAAAGCAGAGCTTGCTTCTGCAACCCAGCTTTCCAGCCCACAGCTACGTAACAGGTTCTTTCAAATAATAATCATCTACACACGTAACTATTCCTGCAGGATAGAAATAGCAAGAAATGTTGCCTGGCAGGCTAGAATTTATTTGTTAGCTCTGGCAGGTGCTCAGATAGGCATGCAGAGGTTTCTGCTTCTCAGCCTAAATAAAGCTTAGCCATTTGTATAAGGAGAAATCTGTACCTTCATCTCATCCTGGGACAACTCATCAGATGCCGAGCTCACAGGACCTGCAAGAGCAAAGACTTCTGCCTTTAATAACAAGAAAATTCAGTTTGTGTCTGCTTCGGTTTCTGCTGCTGGTCTCTCTCCTTTTTCAAACAGGAAAGGGGACACAAGAAGCAGGCAGGCAAGCCAGAACAATGGACATGGGCAGCCCATGCATCTCCCCGCAGCGGCGATCCCGTGGGCAGCATGCAAGCTGGATGCACAACAAGTGCTATGTTATTGTCACAGTTGTGTTTGGGCTGATTAACCCCCACACGCTCAGAAAATCAACGGCTCCAGGACTGTGCCTCACACCAATGCCACAGAGCAGCTGAACTCTGCTTTACTTCTGCAGGGATTTCATGCATTTCTGAAATTAGATTTTGCATTTTTAACCCAAACAGTAAAAAAAAAAATTCAGTTCTGTTGCTCTTTTTTTTGTTTGTTTGGTTGGTTTTTGGTTTATGTTTTCTTCCAAGGGCTGTGGAGAAGGACACAGCAATGCCAAAAAACCACCAAGAAAACCACCTCCCACACTTTTTAAGTTTTGCCCAAATGCAGCCTGAAAGACTACTGTGAAACAGTAAAGAGGAGTAATTTGGATACAGGAATGTAAATGAACACAAGCATCATTCATGCTTCCAGGAACATTATTATTTAGCAAACATATTCTAAAAAAATGAAAATGAAATTACAGAGACAGAGTCATCACAGTAAATATGCTTCATTTTATACTGAATCTTTCAATTCTAGGTTCATGTCTGTTCTCAGATACCCTCTTCGTTTCTCAGTTAGCATAGGGTGCCTTGAGGTATATGGAGGTTGAGGACCTTTACTGGCATTGAACAAAGTATATACTCCAGTTTTTTTAAAAAAGCATTGTATCAATACATCTTGGGAAAAGCAATTCAAAGACAGCTGCCTGTTACCTAAATCACACAATCCTCAGCAACAAAAACCCCACCTGACCTGCAGGTCTCTTGGACATGAAGTTCTGGGATGCAGTTATGGGCTCACCGCAACCTGTTGTCCCTGACCTCAGCAGCGCCCCTGGACACTGGCAGGAGAGGACTGGGTCCATGCTGATCAGTACCATGATGATTATTTTGACTTAATCCACCTTCTTTAATTAACTTCCTGCAGCATTCACATATATATCTCCCCTTGAATTCCAACATACAGCTATCAGCACAAAATCCCTGCTGCTGTCAAACTAAGCATTCCAGACATCACCCTTCAGCTAGTAGGAACAGACTATTTCTTCAGTAACTGTAAATGCAGACACCTACTTTAAAGCTTCCATGAGAAGACATTTTTTTACAGTATTGACATGCAATTGGCATTATTATTATTATTCAGTTCCACAATTCTCAGAAATAAAAAGCCATTTCCTCTATACCGTATATACTGTAGCGAAAATTGGCTTATCCTCCAGGTAACAGTATTCAGTCAACTCATGAGCGTGGAATTTCAGGTCAAAAAAGAGAAAAGGAAAGCACAAACTATAAAATTAGCCAAAATACTACCTATTTCACTTTTTGTTCTGCATCCTGTCTGGATAATGTATCACTCCATATATTTGAATTTAATTAAGTTGCTATGGGAGAGTCATTCCTAAGCTAGCAGCATCACCTTACACTGACCCACTGCTTTCATATGATGGCATTTCACAAGAAGCAACACACTGCTATAGCAACCTCCTCTCGATAATAGCTCAGGGCTGCTGACAGCATTGTGTTTTAAAGGTCTGTTGATCTTGACTTTAGAAGTAAGTACTTACTACTTTCTGGAATGGCAGCAGTTCTAAAATCTGAGGGGGATACTTTCATGACATGAATGTGCCAAAATAAAGTCCTGAACTTAGCAGACACGTTATAAAAGAGTTCAGTGAATGCAACTCAGAATGTAGTAAAAAGTACAATAATTTCATATAATTTTTGCTTCCAGCAGCAACCATTTTAACTCAATCTCAAACGAAGTTCTTTAGATCTCCTGAAGGCTGGCAAATGGAAAGTTTAAGGCAAGCTACTAGTCACCAATAACCACCACTCAGTGATTTTTCATTTTTTTGACTAGGTGGTTAGAGAATAGTCTTCCTTACAGAAATACGGTAGCCTATTAAATATTGAAATATAAGAAGATGAAAAAACTTCGTTGCCTAACACTGTAGTTACAGACTTCTCATGTCTACAAGTAGGTATCACAGAGCATAAAACATGCAAGCATGTTTACTACAATCTGTTTGTGTAGGTCCTGAATACCTACAAAACATGGCATGCTGTTCCAGGTGTTGAACTGAAATTAATTTAAAAAAAAAAAAACAGGTGCAAAGTAACTCTGATGCATGAAGGCACTAAAGTGTATAGCTTCCATTGAAAACACAAATATCTAGGTGTCTATGCCAAATATCTTTGCTGCTCATCAGAATCCAAAATGAGAGTAGATGTCCTGAACTGGACACTTTCTTTCTCTCTTTCTCTCTTTGTCTCTCTGTCTCTGTCTCTCTCTCTCTCTCTGGGCAGTGAATACCCATTGATGTTCACCTTCTGCTTGTGCAAGTCAGACCAAGCTAAAACCGCTTTTTGCAAAAAATATCAAAGTAATCATCACCTACAAGTCACACTGGCCAAGCAACTGCCACATATAGTGCTGCCAGTGAAGGCCATTCACTTTCTATCCCCAAGGAGCAGCATAAAGATCACCCTGGTCAGAGTACAGCACTCAGGTGAACACCCAGAGTAAATGCTGTGTCATCAAAGTCATTTACAAACCTCATATAATAAATTCTCACTTACAATAACAGAGATGTAGCTTGTAACTGCTAACAACTGCTTATTATTTCTCTGCAAATTTAACTTCTAATGGCAGAACACTTGTTGCCTGAAGACTGACGAAGAAACTGGGTATAAAACTACTTTTTCAGCACTAGCAATGGCAGCATACACATTTAAATACATGACTGTGTCCCTGTTTTACACATTCACTTGAAGCTACTAGCTTCGAACTAGTCAAACTAGTCCCCATCCTTTCCCTTGGTCTGGTCCTGGTCCTGGTCCTGTCAGCAGTTCATGCAGGTGCTAACATTTCTGCTGCCCTCAGTAAGGCTGTCTCCAGCAGACACTGAAGTGCAAGACTGAGCCTCTCACAGAGCTCTCAGTTTTCAGCTCCATCCAAACTTATAAAGCCAGCCACATAAGCAGATGGACAACTGATGAAAACTTCTGATTCATTCCTAAGAATCATATATAAGTCTCCAAGCCTAGTACTTCTGATGCTGAAGAACGACCTTTTTTTCTGATTTTCTCTTCAGCTCTAAGACATGCTTGCATTGAGGTACACAGGGAGGTATTTTGGTAATGAAAGAGCATTCTCACACGCAAGCACAGTCCCACAATCCTTGCAGAGGTACACTGCTCACCAAAATAGTGAATGTGCGATGGAAACAAATGAGGATTATGCCACATTACGAAGTCTAGGCTGAATCCCAAAACTACCCACACAAATCAGTACTCTGCTCCTATCTTTATTAACTTACTTGGCTTCGCTGGAATTTACAGGAGAGTTCATTCAGTCAAACACTGCCCTCTCCTGGAAACACCTGACTATTTTTTTTCTGTCTTAAAACGAAACCAGTTAAGGCTTTTCCAGTCACTATAAATGTAGTATTTTGTGAACAATTTCAGTCTGACATTGGAAAACCAACGCTCTCTAGGGAGTATCATGATTTATAAAACTCTTGTAATGTATGACTTACATACTCCACTGTTCTCTTCTAAAAGGTCTCTAAAACCATATGAAACATGATCTTCCTGAATAAATAGTGTATGAATCTGTGCCAACTTTCTAGAGCTTTTGAAGATTGCAACATTATGAAATAAAAAAACTGTACCTTCTACAGAGCGTGTTGTACTGCAGGGCATTTTTGGACCTTCCACTGTCTCAACTTGATTTGAATTAATACTCTATAAAAAAAATCACAATGACAGTAACTGTATTTGATGCCCATGACATTTATCTGAAAACTCAAGAATATCAAAGACTAGCAAACACTTATGTTATAAGCAATACTAAAATGACTGAGAGAGATTCCACAAGGAATATTTTAATTTCCTTCCAGAGGAAACTGACAGCAATCCCTCAAGAGAGAAACCGATAAAATATTTTTAACTACAGAGAGAAATCACCTCCTGCTTACAATACACAAAAGATCTAAAGTATCAAATTTACCATTTGCACTTCACCGCTTACAACCTTCTTCTCTATGAGAAAAGCAGCACAACAGCTTTGCACAATAGCTCTGTTCAGAAGTCTAGTTTATGTTAAAAGCATCCCTGTAAAGCAAGCAATTTTGATGGATAGGCAATACAAAGAGAATAAACTAAGGCTAAAGACTAAACACGTGATAAACCCAGCCTGGAAGCCAGGAGACAGTCCCCATGTCTGTGGCCCCTGGTCAGGCAGCTCTCTTGCTCAGATACACACTGACTATATCATTCCTGCTTAAAAGGAAGAGGGGGCTGGGATACAGTCTCCTATTTTAGAAATTACCCTCAGAGATGATAAACAAAGTGGGAGGCAGAAAGAATGGATTCTTTTGTGTCCTTTCATCTACAACTCTGCTTGCTTCTAGTCTTTCCCTCTAGAAGGCTGCCTGTGTATTTGCCATGTACCAAGAGCTGCAAACAGAGAAAAGACATGGTAACCCGAACACAAAAGAAAAGGCCAGGGGTGACCCTTAGCTGAAGACTGTGGCCAAACTAATTCAAAAGCCATGAAGCCCCACCTCAGTGGGGCTAGTTGCATTTATCTCTGCTCATCTCTTGCTGTGCTAGGTAGTTTCCTACTCCAACACCTATCAGGCAGAAAAAGTCAAAAGAAAGTCAGTAAGTCCACCACCAGGCAAAAAAAATCTGTCCACCATCAGGAAAAAAATTACTTAAATGATCATAAACTATCTTAGTTATTTTGGATGGTTACCCTGGTTTGACTTTCTTGGCTTTTTCGTTACTATGACACCATTTCAAATGTGTCCATCAGTTCCCAGATCTCTCTTCCTTTCACAGAGGACCTCTGCCCTGCACTGGCTGTGCTGCCTCCAGCAGCTGAGACAGCCTAGTGGCTCACCTCTTTTGCTGTCTAGGTCTCCACTGGAGGTGCACAATGAACCAACCACATCGTCCCACTGACAGGCACCACTACCACACAGCAATCTCTGCCCCAAGGAGGTCACACAGAATTTGAGCAATTCCACATTCTTTCTTAGCAATTCCAGGTATCTTCCCCCATCTCTGTTGCCTAACGTGCCCACAAAACCTGTAGGTTTCTACTTTTTGAACGGCTTAATTAAGGCGTGGCTCCCATACAAGCGACTTTAGCTTACCGACAGCTTGTTTTAACTTTTCCATTACTTCTTTAGGCTTCTAAGGAATAGAAAAGGAACTGAAAGAACCGACACAGCAGAGACTGAAGAATATACTCGAGAAAGATTATGCTTTTCTTGCATGAATAGATGTGCTGCTGTCTGAGGCAATCATTTCACACAAACCCACAAACCCAACATTACATGCCATCATAACTGAGACAAGCTCCCTTCCTTCAGTTTATGACATTCTGACTCAAGCATAAAATAGCAATGTGGTCATTCATACAGTCTCAAATACCAAATGTACAGCCTAAGTCTGCTGTAGATGAAATGAATACTCTAGGAGAGCAGTAAGTTCTACCTCTATTTTAAAAAGACTATGTACTGTGAAATGTCTAATACCCACCAAAAATTTCTAATTGCCTTCCAATTCTTTGGATACAACTGAAGAGCTCAAAATTCTTGTTTGCAGCAGAAAGAAAATGAATTTTACCTTTCCTTTTGGACATAATACATAGTCCAAACACAACAGCTTGTGTATAAGAAATTCACTAGATAAACCACGTGATCTTCCCAATTATTCTGGTTTATTTCTGCTTTATTAAAAGTCCTGCAACACCAATGTTGAGGAGGTGGGGATTAAGGTCCCCACAACAGAACCTAGACTGCTGCAACTAGAGGAATGGCAAAAGGGGAACCAAAAAATCCAGGGCAGCAGGCTTTTTCCAGAAAATACCAAATGCCGAATTTTGCAGCCTTTAACAGCCTTTGTCTTTGAGAATACCTAACATGCCACACTTTCTTTTTCCATTTCAAAGACTGAATGAAAAAAAAGGACTGTGTGAGTGCAAGAAAAAGCCAATTATATAAATAACAATGCATTCTTGATTATAGTCTTGATGTTGCTTTTGAGTTTATTATTGTCTCAATGAAAAAGCAACACACAAATTGTAGAGATTCTGCAAGCTACAGAGAGTAACTTTTTTGTACTGAAACAAGTCAAAATCTGGACAATGTCATTATGTGATATTATACATAAGGACTATACAATACACCACACTGTAAGTTTCTGTGTTAAACATAACACATAAATCATTTCCTAAGTTAAAAAAAAATGCAGCGTGCAATAAAGGTAACACAAGGAAAATCAGTGCACAAATGAGGAAACCCAAAGCTAAGAATGGAAAAGAAACGCTGAATTTCAAGACCAGAAAAAAAGCCAACTTTTAGTGTGTTTTCAGCTCCCTAGTTTTACATATGTTGTGCAGTCTCAATCTAAAAACACAGGTAAGCATCTGCATTGCTATTAAAGAATTTATACATTCAAGCATTCTCTTTATTTTATTGAAATCAAGAGATGTCCTGAAGGATATGACAACAGTGCTTCACATTTTACATTAAAATAAGACCAACTACACTAAACTTTGTAGAAAAGTTTGTACTCTTTTACTGCTGTAAATAATAGACCAGGGTTGGCTCTTGATAAAGGCTCCAGGGCATTACACTACCAGAAGAATGGAATTAAATTAAATATTTCAAAGTACAAAATTGAATACAATGGCAATGCAGTTGAAGACACAGAGATTTCACAGAAAGATACTCCCTGCAGAGTCCATCATGATTAAGAAACAACTTGGGAGGCAAAGGAGGCTTTGACAAAGTTCTCAACACCTCTTATATTTCAGCTTCAGACATACCATGTGCTACCCTTACACAAAGTAGAAGCCCACAACAGAAATCATGAAATTATGCTGGTGATCAGTGACACAGGCAGCTTAAATTAAAAGGCTACTTAAGAAAAACAAATCCAGCCTGAAAAGTCTACAGCCAGAAATTATGAAGAAAATCTGTGGTACCTGATAAAGAAGAGGTCTGTCCCAGAAGTATTTTCTGAAGAGCTTAATGTCTGACTCCAGCAAGTGCTGTGCAGTGTGGCTAAATGTCAGCGTCAGAGCTCCTGAAGAACGAACAAACTGCAGGCAGGCACCCTCGCTGATCTCTGCTCTTGAAATGTCAAGCGACTGACTGCCCTGGAAGCTGGAATGACACACTCTTTTAAGTCAAAGCAGATGCTCTCTGCACAGGTACAATGAAAGCACAGCCACAGTGAGCTTCCTGCTCACCTTCAGCATAACCCGTCAGGACCTCAACACACCCACTGCAAAAACCAGAGGCAGAAAATCTGAAACAGCCACTGAAAACACAGCTGGGCAAACAAATACGTACCAATGACTCTTTTCAGCCTTAAGAACACACAGCTACTTCTAGCTATCAACTGGGGAAAAAACAATGTTAGCTCATTACTAAAAGAAGCCAGAAAGAGCAAGCTATGACAATACCCATTTCTCTTTATTGCTGTAAATGAGCAATAGTACCTTTTCCTGTCAATGTTGCCATATATAGCAGTAGGACACAACTGGCAGCTAGCAGATTTCTTATCCCACAAGAGTGAAAAACAGAAAGTGTCTCAAGGGAATACAGTATTGTTTGGACATAACAAACAAATGAGACAGTCATAACATAATGTACTATACCCATGTCGTATTTTTTTTCAAGCTGAAGTATGGGTAAGTCTCACATAAACTGTATGGAGCCAGAAGTGAAAGAGCCACATACCAAAATAAAAATGTAGCCCAATGCTTGCAAATTTCTATTTGCGAAGAAAAGCCAAGAGTAAGAAGGGGTGTCTGATGCTTACCATTTGGT
The DNA here is from genome assembly GCA_013397725.1 of Rhagologus leucostigma. Lineage (NCBI taxonomy): Eukaryota > Metazoa > Chordata > Aves > Passeriformes > Rhagologus > Rhagologus leucostigma. The sequence goes on from VZTD01002914.1 coordinate 198,422, forward strand.
ATTCCAAGACACATACACACACCCCAGGCAGCTCCTCAGGACTGCACAGACAGGGCTCCAGACAGCTGAAAGGTGCCAGAAAGCACTTGTCCTTTAAGCCATTTGTCAGTGTGGCAGCTCTTGGGCAGAACAGAGACATAACTGCAGCAGTGTCTTTGCTGCTGATTCTCCTTTATTTGTTCGTTCAAACTTGAGCTTTAGAGGGGTCACAAAGTCTGCTGAGGTTTTGTGGAAGTCAGGTCCTATGGTTCTGTTTACGTATAAATATTTCTTTATATATATTTTTAAGTAATGTCTTTACTTGTTTTTAGTGTGTCAGGATTCAGCTGATATAGCTGGGAGAGGCACTTGATGGTGCAGCTGGTCCTCTATCATTTAACTATTAATTAACTTCAAATGTAATGAAGGACACAAATAATAAACTTCCTTTAATTGTAAATGCAAGTTTACTACCTCAAATGATAATACTGGCAAAAAGCAGCAGAAACCAGCACAAAATAGGCAACTCTTTCCAGATAAACAACAGTACTCCCCACATCCCTTACGTGACAAGAGATTTTCATAGAAAATAGCAAACCATTATACTCACTTTACAAAGACCTCAACAAGTTTGGAGTGTCCATTTTGTAAAGCCAAATCTAATGGTGTTGCTCCATCCTCATTAGGTAATGCTAATGCTGATGACCCTCCAGGCTGGGCTGCCAAGAACTGGGAAAGCTTCACCAAGCCCAACTTCATCACAAGGTGGAGAAGAGTTTCTTTTTGTTCAGGGTCTTAAAAAAACACATAGCAAGCAAATCAAAATCAGCAGTACAAACCCCAACATTTTACTTCCTAGGAACTTAAGGAACTTTCTCTACTACTACACAGGGAAAATTACTGTAGGATATCCATTGGTGATACAGTTCTTGATCTGAGTATTTGGTGGCAACCCACCCAGACTTTTTACCTTTCCATTTCAAGTGGAATCAAAACTTACAGACAGTCAAAACCCAGAAAACCAGGCAATGCTTTCATCAATAAACGAAAGAAATTTGAAGCATCAGAGTAAAAGGGAGCTTCAGGCCACAGACTGTAGTACTGTAATAGCCAGCAATCCTGAATGTAGTGTCTGAAAACTGTTTTTCATTGCAGTTCTAACAGAAGTAGACACATTAACAAGAAGCAAGGAGAATTCTTTAAACCAGAATATCACTAAACATTTACATAATATGTACCTAAGCATTTGTAGAACACACATATAAAATGTCACATCATTATTTTTTAAAAACTTCATGTTCAAACTTCATCTTATTTCTGGCTAACCAACATGTGGCCTGGTGCATTAGCCTGCCTTATGCAACATTTTCTCCCCAGGTATCGGTCTTTAAAACTTTTTGTTGATCTTCCCATTCCAGATTCTAGGCAAATACACGTCCATCTGGGCACAGGACCTGCTTAGGATCCAGGGCCACAGAGGAAAGTAATGAATTACAGGGTTTTTTCCTCCAAGGTCTACAAAGTGTTTCTAATTTCAGTCTCTGGAAACAATAATCATTTCTACATTTTAGTTACCAACATTAATATGAACTATAGTGTTTACACATCTATCGAACAAGATAGCATGTATGTTTGAAAGCTTGCAAGCACATGCCATCTTTACATCCACTGAATCCAATTCAAGCACTTGCAGATTGCTTTGCTAAATGGAACCATAAGCAACATGGACCCACAGAAAGGCCTAGGTCAGAAGGAAACTTCAAAGACCACCTAGTCCAAAGACCCTGCCATGGACAGGGACAGCTTCCAGTAAAGGAAGTTTCTCAAAGCACCATCTAACCTGGCCTTGAACAACTCAGCCCAGAAGATCTGACTGAAATTCACATTTTCAAAGCCCTATCAAGGACTTCTCATCAAGCACCTTGGTCTGCCTGGATCTGAGACCTTTTTCTATGGAGGAACATTTAAATAAGCAAGGTTAAGGCTTCCCAGAATCTGTGGCTGATATGCCACTTCAACAATGAGAGATCTCAGTACAACTTCCCCCTCAGCCAGATGGGATTTGAACACACACAGCTTAAAATTTCCTCTGATCACTCATCTGGTGGAAGCATACACTGTTCCCTCCATTGCAGAGTAACTGAAAATAGGGCATGGTGCAGAGGGAAAACCAGGGGATGTAGGGCAGAAGACCAAGAAGACAGTAGACTGACTACAATGGAACAATCAGCTAGGAGAGGTCTCTGCTGCTTAGACGTGGATGCCTTTCTCATGATACTGTCATCAGAAGTGAAAAACAATGCTCTAAGCCCGGATCTCTCGCTTGGAGAATGACCTAACAATTCAGACACAGTATGAAAATGTGTGCCAGTATCTTCTCTTCCCCTAGCTACATTTCTGAACAGAGATTGATAACATCATCTGTGCTTTGCATAGATAGCACTGGCCCCAGTGCTACTTTTCTGTCCTTCAGAGAGTCTCCCCCGCAAGGACTTCAGCAGACTCAAGGCTGTGCCACCAGTCTGGACCCCAGCAGAGCACCTTGTCTGAAGTGTTTATATGTACACCAGGGAGTTCAAGTTTAAATACCCAGGAAATTATGTGGTCCAAAATGTAGGCCCTGAACCAACATTATGCATTCACAGAAAAAAAAAAAAATGTTTTCGGAATTGCTCCTTGATCTGGAATACTGAAATTCTGCTGAAGTCCCAGTTTAGACATCAACCTATGTTCTTCACATGCTTCCAACTAGACCATTTTTTCTATATACAGTGTTAGTAACAAGACAACAGACAAATTAATCTAATTAAAACACATGCAAATACATCAATCAATATTAAGCACACTAAACATCCAAGTAGATGCTACCTCAATCCTCAGACTAAAAGCATTGAAACAAAAAGGCAAACTTGACTCTGAACATTGGCCTGTGGCCACTGGGTTTCAATGCATACTGCAACAATGCCAGAAAAAAAACAGATAAGCTTGCTCTGAGGATGATAAGATTAGGACTTTCCCACTCCCAGCAAATAGAGAGCCCTTAGGAAGCTTTCTCTGATGAGGAATAGCCTTCTCTCTGCGCCGACACTGCAGCAAATAAAGTTACTCTTCTAGCACCCAAATCTTAGAAACAATGCAGTTCGTTATAAGTCTGCTACAAAAAAACGAGTTTTAAAAATAACAGTAATTAATTTTTGCCTTCTGAAACCACCATCTAAAACAATAACTTCTACTATCTCACCACAAATAGTCTAGTAACTGATCTTTATCTGCCTAACCTAACAATCTTCATCTAACCTTATGCTAAATTTGTTCATGGCCAGCTTGAATGCACATGGTAGCTGAACCACCCAGCAGGTCCACTGTCTGCTTTCAGCCCTGACGCACTTAATCAGAAACAGCACTCACATTCCTCCCTTTCCTTTACCTGTCTCGATGATGTGTTTGCTGGGCTACTTTCTTCTTACTAGTCCCACATGGCTTGCCCAGGACTGAACAGAACCTGACGACATAAAGCAATTACTACTACCTTCAGGACAGTAAAATCTGAAATTCGAACTGTCTACTCAGAAGGATAAATGGAAAGGTAAGTATGCTTTTCCATACAAGGATCTGTATTTTTCACCACAATGACGGTGAAGCACGGGAACACGTGGCCCAGAGAGGTTACAAAATGTCTGTCCACGGAGGTGTTCAAAACCTGATCCTTAGCAACCTGATACAACTTTCAAGCCAGCCCTGCTCCAAGTGGAGGGTAGGACCAGATGACCTCCAGTGGCATTTACATCCAAAAACTGCTGTTGTTCTATTCCAGAATCAGCAACATAAAAATAAAAAAACAAAAAAACAAACCAACAAGACATGATGACTGATAATAAGCTTTTTAAACAGACCTGCCTATAAAGAAAAGATTTTCATTAAAAGATCGTAAAGTTTTGAAACAACAGGGGGTTAGCAATTTTTTCCCTTACGAACAATTTCTATTTTCAGTTCTCTTCTTTTACCACCTTCTCTTATACTTCCTCACTGTGACAGAACAAATGGCATTTTCCTACACTTTTCACTTTATTTTCCCATTCCCTTGGGGAAGAATTCAAATATGGCATAAGGGCAGGGAGGGGGGAACCACAAAAAAAACCACAACAGAAAGAAAACCATCCAGAAACAAACATACACACAACCCCCATATTGTGGAAGAAACCCAACGTAATTCAACTGCATTCTGTGGCAAGCTGAACAAAATAAAGAAAAAAAGGAAAACACAAGGCTTCTTCATCATATTCATATTTAAATGGTATAAAATACCGTTTAACATAAGTGGTATAAAATGCCATTTTCCACCAATGCACAAACCAAACAGCTCCTGTGATTTGAAGGACACATGGCTGGCTGATTCAGACAGGGTCAGCTACTGCAAGGCAGGTGGTGCTGTCAGTGATATGCACTACCAAGACTTTGTTTTGCATTGCATCCCAGTTCTCCAGCCAAAACATTCCGTTTGGGTTACACAGAGCTGAGCCAAACAGTCCGTTTTAAACATTAAAAAATCCTTTTGTTCTTCCTTGCACCTGAATCTCTTCCTATGTTAAAAAAAAAAACAAACTAAAACCATTTCTCTCTGACAGAAATGACTAAGCCCTTTCTGGGCTCTGAATTTCATTCATTTCCTGGAAGGAGACTAAAAACCTCAAGATCTGGGACTTGAAAAGCAGGCGGAGACATCAAAACTGGCTGACAAATTCCATTTTCTCCTGGCCTCATACTTTTATACATTACTGCTAATTTTTTCATTTTTCCATTAGGTATGAGGTTATTTATAAAGCTGTCTTCAGTGCACCCCACTGCTGCAAAAACCAATACAAGTGGTTTTGTGAAGGGACATCAGGCTGCAATGCATGAAATCAGGTATGCGACAGACCAGCTGAGAGCATACCTACATGAACCAACTCCCAGAGGCTGGCATCAATCCTACAGAAGAAAAGGACATGAGGGAAGGTGAAGGTCCATTGCAAAGGGAGTCCTGCCCCAGCAGTTTTAGCAGCAGGAGGGTTAGAAACGGCTCCCATCCACCAGCCCCACACATTAAAGGCTGTGCATGGTGCCACAATTACACCTCAAGTGAAGTTGCAGTTGACTCTACTGATTGGGTGACCCCAACTATGATGCAAAACACTACAGGAGATGGTGTCTGTTAGCAGGAGGGATATTCCTCATCCTTTAGTACTGCAGCCAAACACTCCCTCAAGGTGTCTGGTGTAAAACACTTGTTTTTTTACCACCACCCAAGTGCTCAATACCAGGTGGGACACCCTTTCAGCCAGGAGAAGAGCAGGGCTCTCCAGCCCAGTGCCAGTTGAAGGCTGAGGTCTGGGTCAGACCACAGCTTCATATCTGGTCTCTTCAGCAGCAGAGTGGCTCCTGAACCCGACTACTTATACACTGCCTTCAACAGGAAACTTCATCTCCTGTATCTCTTACAGTACTCGCTCTCCTGTCACTCTGCATATCTCCAAGTGCTCAGTGCTTTTCCCAAAAAGCCCCTTCATGGTCAAAGGGATCTCAAACGCCTCCTCTCTGCTCTTATTACCACTGACCAGGAGATGAGAATCATACACTTGCTAGCAACCCATAGGGTGAAGAGTGCTTGACAGTATCTTGACTCATTGCGGGTTTCTGGGTCAGCAGCAGGCACTGGAAGACACCCATCTGCTTTGCAATGCACAGGCATTGCATCCTCCTCCCTCTGCCAGACACAGCTTCCAAAAGGACAAAGTCCTGCTGGGGCAAAGATTTATCTGTTTCTCTAACTCCCTGAACTCTCTGATCAAAATACAATTACCTCTCCTCACAAATCTCACCAGACCTAGACACAGTTATTCACTGCTCCCAGTGTTTTTCTAATTCTGTGAAGGAGAACAGGCACTTCGCACTCCTCTCAATTTCCTTCCATGGGAAAAAAAGTAATCTGAATTTCCAACTGAAGAGCAGACACACACAGAATTTTCTTCAATTTACATCAAAACTCTGACATGCATCAGTCAGGTTTGAGCTTGTCCACTTTAGAAGGAATGTGTGTAAAGGAGGTGAAAGGAGTAACATAAATCACAAAGAAAACAGTAGGGCAAGGGCTGTAAAGTAAAAAGTGCCACAGAAAATGGAAAAGTGTTCCCCAAAGGCAGACTATAAAGCAGCGAGTTTGGGTAGCTCTGTTCATTCCACAAGACCTATCCCTAGAAAACAATTACAATGCATTTATGAGATAAAACGGAAAATCTCCTTGTTCACAAAAGGGAGCTAAACACTGTTTCCTTCTTTATGACACACAATTAGTTTTCTTAATTCAGGCTGTAATGTTATTGCTTTTATTAATAGCCAAAACCCAAAAGAGCAGCCTTCCTCTTGAAAATAACTGTAAATAGTTGCAAAGCTGTCAGCAGCTGTTCTTTTTTGATTACCAGCACAGTTAATTGTCCCAGACAATGTGAACTCACTCTCTTGGCAGTGCCCCTAAAACAACCAGAAACTGAGATGCCCTCACCTTCTTGTCAATACAGTGCACTGCTCGCAAAGTGCCCTCCTGTGCTCCCATTCACCCCCTGACAGCTGAGAAATGCAAATCTGAGTGTGTCAAGGATAAAAAAATTGTGGGGAAGATGCTGAACCTATGTCTGATGGTTCTTGGGACTGCCAGTATTGGAAGGCTGCCATAACGTGATGGTGCTAAGAAAGAGTTACTTGGAAGCACTTTTCTCATTCAGATTCATTTCTTCTTTCTCTCTTTTTCTCTTTTTTTAGTTTTTCTTTCCTCCCTGCTTTGCAGCTTTTCCTTTTTTTTTTCTCTTTTTGGTAAACAAAAAAACTGTGGGAATATTCTCTTCTCTTTTTTTGGCAGCACTAACAATCTATTTAGCCTATGACTTACTACTTATTATTTAATAATTTATCTCCACAGATTTTATACTCCAGTTCAGAAGGAAAACATCCTTTATCAAGATGCAATAAACAAGAAAATCAGCGTCTCCCTCTCCCTCCTCCCTACCCCTCCTTCCCCTTTCCTGAAAGCCACCAACAAATAAATGTCTAAGCACAGCACTTTGCTGAGACCCCAGTTTTCTCTAGCAGCAAGCTGCTGATCTCAACATCTGACCACTTTGTGAGAGTGACCAGCTCCTGTCAGAGTTGTCACACAGGCATCTATTACAAGTGAGGATTACTGAAAAGTTCATGCTTTCTTGTTTCTTTTGTTGAACTTTCTATAATGCAGCCAATAACTCCTGACCTGTGCAACTACACTAAATTCCTGAATTATTTGCAATGCTCCCTAGATAATCTCTTGGCTCTCTTTATTCAATCCTTCTTATGTGTTATCCTGAATACCAAACTCCTATGAATAAAGTGTTCTTCTATCTTTCCATCGACCCTTATGTTTCTAAATCCTCATAAAAATGAATGAGGTCAAAAAATACCAGATGTAATAATTTCTTCCAGCAACATGTCAATCAAAAGTGTTTTTTTCCGATAAAATAGCCCAGCAGTTCTGAAAACTGACAGAATCACACAAGCATAACATTCTAAGTACTGATGGATGATAGCACCCATCTTTCACAACATTCATATTAAGAACATCCTGACAATGTCAAGTGTCAAGACCCCTCTGACCTTCGATACAAGAAGTTGTAGGGACAGCAGGTAGGGAAAGAAGTTCTCATTCTCTTTCTAAATATTCATAAATTTCTACACTGTTTCTCACCAATTTTTATCTTTTAGACCATGCAGAAGAGTACAGGAACAACGCTTGATCACCTCAGGGTTGAAGATTAAGGACCTTCTTCTCACGTGCTGAGAGATCTGAGGCTCTCCTGTCTTAGTCCACCCCCTTCTCCCTCCCTCTCCTTCCCCTGTATGCATAGGGTTCCCTCAGCCACAGGCAACCCTCAGCTTTGGCTTTCTTGGCTTTGGGGACAAAAACACAGTGAGGGGGTAGCACAAGGAAGCAACTCCAATCAGTACTTCTCACAGTTAGGAGAGAGGATCAAAACCATACCTTCAGAACAGAGAGAAAAAGAATACAGAAATTAAAGAAAAATTATACAAACTACCTAGAGGAGAGCAAAATAGGTATCAGGCCCAGCCCAAGCCTGGACGTCAGAGAGAGACAAAGGGAAGGACTAACCTCCCTTAGGCTGAAGGAAAAGCTGTCCAGATCAGGAGCCCCCCACTCACCGAGGGTAGCCCCAAGCACTGCCCAAGCAGGAGCGCACTGACAGATCCCACTGTAATTGAGCATTGCTACCAGGCCCCAGGAATTCGTTTTGTTTATTCAGAAACAAGGCAAAAGACCCTGGCTTCATTTAAGAGCAGCATCTGTTTTACAAAGGGAGATGTCACTTCTGCAAGCGCAACAGTGCCCACAAGGCAACCCCACTGCAGTATGCTGAAGCCGTGCTTGTCTAACACTTCAGATGTTCACAGAGACTCTGTATGGCAATGGCAGCACACATCTCAGCTTTTCTGCTGTGTTGAAATTTTGTTTATGTATAGTACTTTAATCTGAAAAGTGAACAAAGTATGAAGAATACACAGAACCAAAAATACAAGATCTATAAAAAGTCTTGCAACAGCAACATACTCTTTTTCCATATAAATGCTGCAGTATACCTGAAAATTAACAATTACCACAACTAAAAATTAAAGAATTTTGCTCTGTGGATAGCAGTTGTCCTGGCAGAGCTTACTCTGTTACCGGCTGAGATGATCTCTGGCTCTCTGGACCCTCAATACGCTTAGGATAACCTTTCCCCATGTTTCAAGCAAGTAGGTACCCAGCTGGCTAGCCAAGCACCTCTCAGTACCACTAACATCCTGCTGATGCTTCTGGGTTGAGTTTCAGCTAGTGAAAAGCTCAGATAAGCCTGTGAACAAAACTGCAGCTGATTTCTTCAGGCTTTGATACAAGTCCCTCCATTGCTAAAATCCAACAGTTTTCCCAGAAGCTGAGTAATGTGAGTAAATATTTACTACACATCAACATGAAACAAGTAACAGGTTTTTTTTTCCCTCACCTGTCTAGCCAATATTTGAACGAGACTTGGTATTTGTTTTTACATCTGTTAAAGGGGTTGTTTACAACAGACAGACAAAAAACATTCTTCAGATTTTACGTTATCTGCCACTAAGAATTAGAAAGATTTAAGACGTGAAAAAAGCCAAAGAAATGGGCTTAAGTGATGTGTTTTTACTTCCCAAAAGCTTGCATGAATCTCTTTCAGTTTGGCTCACATGGAAACCGCCTGTCTTCTGATTTTTAGCAATTTAAAGTACTAAAAGGAAAACAGCCAAAACTACCAAATTTCCAGTGAAAACCATGTGAAGCCATCAAGCATAACACAGTTTCCACCCTCAGCTATAAATCAGCTGAGTCTGCAAAAAAAAATATTCTTCGACAAACCCTAAGTTTTTTGTTTGCAATGAAACCTGAAACTAGGAAAATCTCACCTGATTTTGTTATGAAGTTTTTCAGTAACATACCCTAATGTAAAGTTTCATATGTATTTTCATTCCACTTCCTCTACAATTAAAAAACGCCACAAATAAACTTGTTTAATGATATTTTCCACAAAGAATGACCATAGTCATAAATAAAGGATAAACACTGACAGAACAGTCACAAAAACTATGTTTACTCTGCACATCCGAATGCCTACAGTAACATATTCTTTTTTGACTACCACCTTTTTTCTCTGGAGATAAAATATCTCACTTGGTTAGAACCATGGCTGCAGAGGTTCATGCTACAGTTCTTGCTTTTTTTTAACAGACAACTCTATTTACAAATAAAGAACTGCATTCACAGTGAGTCAAGGCAGAAAAACCATTTAGAGAGACAGAGTTACAATAACCATCATTATCCCTTTTAACTCTCTGGGCACAAACCAAATCGCTAATTACCCCTCTCGCACTTGAACAATTTTTCATATTAATCACAAAATAAAGCACAAGAGTTGAGAAACTGCAAAAAACAGTGAGATACTCTGCTCTGAACTGTGCACCAAACCACTGTTAAAAGCTTTCAAATAAAACTCTACCACCTTCTGGGCAGCTTCCAAGGATGTTCCAGGTTGAAGGCAACTTTTCATAAGCAATGGCCATCATCAAGTCATTATCCAGTGACTGCAGATCTTTCATCCTTAGCCCAAACTTATCCAGCAACAGCTTGTGACTAGTGGTGGTGACACATTCTGTGTGATCGACCAGAAAGCGAGACAACTTGCACGACAGATTCTCTCTGTAAGTGACAGGACAGCTGCCGAGGACCACAGGTGAGAAACCCACCTTGTACATCAACACAGACACAGAAACTGCTTCTTGGTATCCATGGCCTGTAATTATAATGTAAATTAATCACTAACATCACCTGTGTTCAGAAAATACATTAGTTATTTTTCATTCTCATCCACCTCTAAGACCTGTGGTTGCTCATTCAGAATTATTTTATTCTTCTCTTTCATTACATTTATTTGTCGTAGGACATCCACCAACTATTTCTACTGATGAACTTGGATTCAACTAGACTTGAACTGATAGTCCTCCCAGTTATACCAACTTAATTAATTCTAGAACCAGTCTTTTTAGGTGAGGGTTCTTTAAACACAGTGGAAAGGATTGAGGATTCTGGGATAAGCATTAAGAAGAATTAGATGCTCATGAATTCTGAGTAATACCACTAATTATTAGAACCAATTTTGTATTTGTCCAGGCCAAAACCCAAAAGCTTTTAACTAATGCACACTTCAGGCTCTTGGCAAACTTGATTAAATGCTGTATCAACTCTCTAACTTACAGCTGGGACCCTCGAAGTCCGAAGGGAGTTTGCCTCTTTAACCTCTTCAGCACTTTGTCTTTCCCTCCTACTCCTCTGACATTAAGGGAGGGTGGATGTCATATATCTAAAAGAGTTGCAAGCTGTACCTCTCACTGAAGAGTTAACCATGATGTACTAAGGGCACAAATTTAAGTTTTCCAGCATACTCTGAAGAGCTACAAGTACACGTGCAATCTAGTAACTCCAGAAGGAAGCATGTACTTACCACAACTGCAGTTGTTTTTAAAGTGCTCTGTGTTCCCTTATGTTTAATTCAGCTACCGTAAAATAACATTAACATCAGCAGGGATACAGTTTAGTCTCACATTTTATTCTTATCAGTTCATGGCTTCTGTCATGATTAAGTGTTGCCCCTAGCCTTCTGTTTTTGTTCCTAGCCCAGAAGCAACCACTTAACAGTGTCACAGAATATGCTGAGATCTTAAAAAAAAATTAAAACTGACTTGGAACAAACCTAGCATGGCATTTTCTCCAGTTGTAATTCATTTAGCATTTACAGGTTCAAAGGAGCCACTATGCAACAACAATGAACTTTCCTTTTTTATACTCTGCCCTTATTTTCAGACTCTAAATCCCCTTTAGAACACAAGAGAAAACAAGGAGATCCTATTGCACAGGTACATCACGTCTCTAGCCTCCTACTCACAGAAATGGAAAGGTCACAAAGCACACAGTGAAGGTGACAAGCAGGGTTTATATTACATCCAAGAGGGAGACAAGCCCAAGGCAGAGAGCCAGCTGGGAGGCAGCACATGTGTCCCGTTTGCAGTGAGGCACCCTGAACTGTCTCCCAGACACCTCCGTACCATGTGCGGCCCCAGCAGAGCTCCGAGCATCACAAGCAGGAGGGCCTTGCAAGCCAGGCTGACAGCTGCACCAGGGGAAGGCTCAGAAAAAACAGGACTTTTGCAGGTGTTAGGTTGACCAGAAGCAAACAGCTGTGGCATAGAATCAACTCACATCAAAAATTATGCTATCCCTGAAGACTGCACCTTAATGCACACCCAATGGTGCAAGTCCAGTAAAGCTGTCTAAATCCGATACTGTGTTGGCACAGATTGTTACAAAAGGCAGGATCACCTATGCTCAGTCAAACTCAGCCTGGATCCTAAAGGCCATCATTCAAACCTCTGCATTTTCTCCGTTACAGAGACATAAAATAGTTATACCAAGCTGTCCAGTTATGCCCAGCTATGAAATGGGGTTGGAGTAGAGCAAAGAGTGGAAAAATATAAACAGGAATTAAGGCTCACCTGGAACTATGGACTGAAGAGTGTTGTCACTAACTCGCTCAGCAAACATTATGTGTCTCTTCAGGGATCCATCATAAACAAAGTAAAACTCAGCATCCTCTGGGAGGTAAACGTCTTTGTCAAATTTTGCATGTACAGTCACCTGTCCCTGAAAAAATTAAAGTAAATTCAGAAACATTCAGTAAATTTCTCATCCTCAACAAACCCAATGATGTATAATGCAGGTCCAAGTTTATAATAACCTTTATAACTCTACTATACAGACATAGTATGATACAATGACAAACCTTCTGTTTTCTACTTCACTTAAAAAATAACACTGTTTTTATGCCTGCAAAAGCAAAGCTGATTTTAAAAATGGTCTTTTAAATAATGTCTTTCAAGCAATTCCTTTCATCCTACTCTCCGCAAATATAACTGACTTTTTATTTTAAGCAGATCAGAATAACCTGAATCCAAATATTTTGCTATTTACAAAAGCAAGTTTTGTTTTAAAAAATAAAAAATTCCGAAGTGATTTAAATTATCTTAGACTTAATTTTTAAAAAGAAGCACCAATGCAATTCTACAAATGGTTTCAAAAAACACTAGTTCCCAGATATCTGTCTATGGGTTTCTTTATAGTAAATAGAAAGCAACCAGCCAAGAAAAATCTGTCATACAATAGCTTCAAAAAAGAACAGGAAAGGGATCTAAGAAGCAGCAAACAATAACAAATGTCTGACAAGTCTGAGGGCGGAAATTTAGATCAAGCTGCATTTCCTTGAGGAGGAGGACAGTGTGCTACACCACCGTTCCTGACTGCCACAGTTGTTCTAAATAAGGAAGAATTGCCCCAACATCTGGCAGAAATGGTGTTTTCTGGAAAACATGCTACGGAAGAATATCTCAGCCATATTTCCAAAGATGCCTGCCCTGCTCTATTCAAAACAGTTACCACAGCACTGACCCCACCAGCTCCATAAACAAGTCTTGTAAAAAAAAAAGCACAACACAGTAGCACAGAAAATTCTGTGGCTGAAAACCACACTTCTGCCTCTGACTGTCCTTATGCTGTTCATTATATGGCAAACACCTCACTGCAGTGTGACTCTTGCCACCCACAACAACATCATATCTTGGCCTGCCTTCCCCAAGGACATCTTTCTCGTCACTCATAACAATGCAAATCCTGCATTTGTTTTCCTCTTCAGTGCAGGCGCATCTAATGAACTGGGGTGAAGAGGCAAAGGCTGGTTTCGAGCACAGAATCTTCCTCAGACAGGACTGTTCCCATCAGGGCAGGTGTAAACAACATTAGGAGCTCAGTATCAAGAGCAAACATGTCTGTCATCCCCAAAAACTGATAATGCATCTCTTTTTAGCAGCCTGAAGTGTTATAACTGCCAAGTGTTTTCTCCTATTTCTCTTTGAGTTTTGCGCTATTATAACAAGAATGTATGATTATTATTGCAGTTGCTGTTTTTACTGTTGTTATTAAAATAATCTTTTTTAAAAAAATTTTATTGTAGTTGCAAATAACCCTTTCGGTCTGTTGAGTAATAATGTGGATAGCTATTTTGGGGAGATAGGAATAGGGTAAGTCTCTGAAGACCCTCCACAGTCTGCTCCTGTGGGTTCTTAGCTGGCAGCTGCCTGATGCACAGGAGCACAGCAGAATTTCTTCCACATGGGCACTTGGAGCCACAACTCCCAAACCATCTCTATGCCCTCTGGACCCCTGAGTCAGAGAGAATATACAGCCAGACAGCTTTCATGTTTTCTTTGCCCTAACTACATGAAACAAGGGAGATATTCTGTGGAAACCTTTCTCACTTAATTAGATGCTGTTGGGGGGGAAAAATTCAAGCCAAATTGTAGCCATACTGCTCCTTTTTAATAAATGTTAACTTGGGTTCACTAAGGACAGAGAAACATCTTAAACTAATTACATTATATAATGTATAGGCATGAGGGAGAATTTCAAAAATCCTTGTCTAGAGGGAAAAAGACAGTGGAAAGCTCATGTGTACATAAGAAAAAACAAGTTTTAAAAAGCTCACTCCTTACAACACTCCAGAAAATGAAAGTCATGGTCATTTAAGCAAAGATTTTACAAAAGGAAGGCAAATTGGCAGCTAGCTTTTATCTGGCCAAACAATTAAGTGATTCAACTGGAAAATCTCACATGATACAAAAAGAGAGTTAAACCCTGTACTACAGTAGATGATTCAGAGATAATACAGAAAGTAATAGTGGAATATTATTTTTGATGCTGTATGTTTATCACACCTGGCATCAGAAACAGTTATTTCATGCAAGCTCCTATCATTGTCTCCAGCACATTCCATCCTGTCTTTAGATATTCTTGTTGCATGCTCAAAGATATTTCTTCTTGCTGCTGCTGCTACTAAAACATGTATGCATTTAGTTTCAAATTGTCTCTGTGTGAAGCCAAATATATTACAGGCACTATTTGATCACTTTTTTTTCTACAAACAAAGATCACTTGGCAGTCCGTCCTAAAAAACTCCTACATAGAAAAATACTTTGAGAAAGTAATGCAAGTTTTATACCCAATCCCTGCAGAAGTATTTATATCCTGGGTCCCTCAGGCAAGGTCAGTCCAGCCTCAGGAGCAGGCTGCAGCAGGAACTACCTGAACAGATCTTTCCTCCACAGACAAATTAACTCAGAGTCACAGGAGTGGGAGCAAATCCAGCTCCCATCTTCCTCCTCCTTTCCTAGCAAGGCACTCAAGCAGAAGGGAAGTAGGCTGGATCTTGCAATGAGACGCAGTAACGTAGTCCCCCACCAAAGAAATGTCTCTCTGCTTTACAAGGCTTTCCCAGAGCTTCTTGGAAGATGACACCTCTTCCGTAAAAGCACTGCTTCCTGGCAGAGCCAGACTGCTCAATCCAGGTTTTCAATCAAAGCATATTCACTTAATTATTACAACAATTAAATGGTCTACATAAACAACAGTGAAACACTTTTCCAAGAGTTCAATGAGAAATTCACACGCACAAAAGTCATTTGCACAGCATCACTCTCACCACATGTGGGAGAAGGGCTTCTCCACTCCTTCATAACCCAATCTGCAAGGCATGACCAAAGCACCTTCTCAAGTCCGCCAAAAAGCTCTGGCACTGACTTATTACTGAAGCACAAAGAAACTAAAATTACAGTTACCGGCGTGTAAAAGTAGGTAATTAAGCCCTAACTCATGTATCAGTACAAAAGAGCAAAACCAACACAAACAGATTACAATATACACACCACCTGAAATGAGAACACTGTCCTCCTACAGAGTGATGTTCGGTCTGAGTTTGTTCCAGACACTGAAACACATCCCAACTAATATGTTTCTTCTACATCTCTGAAGATAAAATTTAAGCTTATCCTCTAGATACCAAAACCCAAACAAGGTAAATCACACAGGTGCCTAATCTTTGGAAAAGTGGCCAAGTACACTGAATACAAGGCAGCTGTGAGAGCATGGATCCAGAAGGGCCAGATTCTCGACAATCCAGTTGCTAGATGTCTTTGACACCATTTTCACAGGTTCATTCATTTAACAACAGTCCAACCTCTCACCCAACTCTTTCATTGCCTTAATAAGATTATCTATATCCTCACAAACGTGGGAAAATGTAACTAAGAGTTAAGAGCTTGATTTCTATGTGTAGGTATGTTTAAGCATGCTTTCAAGGGTCCGCATGAACCTCAGATAGTTCAGTCCCCACTTAATCAAAGCAAGGGGAAGGATGTGCCACTTCACCATCTCAGCAAATAAACACAGTCCTTGGCCACAGCTGGTTTCTCAGGTAGATGCTGGGGAAGGTCCTTGCCTCAAGCTCATACTGTGTTGATTCTGATGGACTTGTAGAGGAAGGAAGTTTTAAAGTCGAAGGGCACTTACTGAGACCAAGCAGCCATTATCTTACTTAGATTCACACCTGCATGGCTAAAAAAAGGTATTCAGCTCTACAGAACCACCACAGGAACACATGGAAACTGGACACCTCTCAAACACCATCCAGGCCTGTAACAGCAGAGAACTTCAGGCAGCCACATCAACACCTTTGACTGCAAAAAGATACCAGAAAACAGAAGAAAAAGAACATGGGAGAAGCCCTCAGCCAAGAGGAGGTTTTGACACTGATTTAATGAGAGCCAAGATTGTCACTGTAATCCTTGAAATAAAAACCAGAAAAGCATACAGGGGAAATGAGGAGAAGACACTGCAGTTAAGGAGACCGTAAGAGAGACACAGACTCAACTCTGAACACATTAAACCTGTGGCTAAGAAAGTGTTAGTTTTTACCTTTCTGGGATCCATAAGTAAAGCCTACCTTTTATTACCACGGAAAACACTGTCCTGACATTGGCACCAGGGAGGAGACTAGCAAAGTTTGTGTTTTTAGCAAGATTTATAGGTCTATGCACTCTTTCAGTGTCACCAAACAGGTTTTTCAGACATACATTTTCCCTTGGTTTGTCTAAGGCACCCGAGAGCCATGGCAGGCTTGCAGCAGCAGGTTCCCCTGAACCCCACGTCCTCGGTAAGGAGCAGCAAAGACCAGACTTGGGAGAAGATCTACCACCTCCAGACACTCTTCTGACCCTGTTCTGCATCCTACCAAGGGACTGAGGCAGGCTTTTCATGAAGAGAAGAGGGAAAGATGGATAGCAATCCCTCACAGCTGAAACATGGCAGCACCCAGGCAGGAGCAGCTGAAGGTTTGACCACGGCACTTCCACTGTGTCTCACCCTTAGTCTGCTGCAAGACACTCCATGCCTTGATAAATAATTGGCCATTAACCTGAACTGAGCTTCTTCCACTTTGAAACCATTTAGAAACACCATCTTCCTTACCAGGAACCTGCCCCAGCAAAACAGGTGCAACACAAAAAAAATCTTTAGTGGACTTCCAGATCCAGGCCACCATGCTGGCTAACACTTAAATTTCAACAATTGCTTTCTATCCTTGCATACACAGCCTGGAAAAATCTACTTTCCCAGCAGCCTTTTACCATAAAAATTACACATTTTAAAGTAAAACACATTCTAAAATTTCTTTACCAAACTATGAATGTAGCATAATAGCTCAAGAAGTAATGTTTTATCCAGGGCTTTCAAGGATATAATCTCTAAATATAACAGGACAAACAAATAACAGCTTAGTAATTACATTTTCTAAGAAAAATATTTATGTCCTTGGGTAAAACAATGGCTTATTTGTTTCCAAAATTCAAGTCCCAACACACTGAAGTAAATGCAAATCCCGAAGTATTGCCAGCAATAATGGGAATATTTTCCTTTATGTCAGTTGCTACTGGCCACTGCAATTACACATAAATATTTCTTCACTGTTGAGAAGACTCCCTTCAGAAAATGTTTATATTTTACTTGTGCTTGGACAAGAACAATAACAGTCATGAAGTTTTTATGACCCTTCTGCAACTCAGCTGCAACTGTGAACACTTCTACACAAAAGATGTTAAAATAGCAGTAGGGAAATTCTAAATGAACACAAATCAATCATATTCAAATCATTAATAATAAGAAAAAAATTACAAACATGTCTTTCCAATGTTCTGTGGTGTTTTTATACTGTCCACCAGACAGATCTTGTCTACAGATTGCAGTAAATGCAGTTATGGACTCACTCAAGAAAGCATGTACACCAATTGAATTGAATGCAGTGGGATTCAGCATACAGTGAAACAGCAAGTACAGCAGGGAAGGAAAGAAGTTAAAAACTGAAAAACAAAAAAGAGATAAAAGCTGAACATTTTTAGAAGCATTAACTCTCTAACTGTATAGCTAAAAATATCCAAAACAAAAACAGGGTGGCCTTTCCCCCCATTTAATAACTTAAGGGAAGAAGCAACTGAGTATGATTTTTCTTTTCTATCCAGAGTAAAGCAATAAGCATAATTCCACATACAAACTCGGAGACGAGGTATGTGTTGATAAGGTTATATTTAATATTACATATTGTCCAAAAGCCCACACATACACTTTTATAAAAATGAAATATGCACACAGAGTTGCTTCGAGAAGAGCCGGTCCACTGCTGATTTATACTGCAAAACTCCACCAGCACCCTGAAAACCTCACTTATTTGCTCAAGACTGGTCTTCAGCCCCTGAATCTGCCAACATGTGGGAAATGCACCACAGCAGGTTCTCCAAACCAAATCAACTTTATGCACCAACTACCTGTAGGTATTTGTTAAGCATGTGGCAGGTTTCTGAGAAGTGCAGAGGACACATTTTCACAGACACCTCTAGGCATAAGGAAGAAGCATCACCCCCACAGGTGCTTAAGGCAATACAGCACACAGAAGTCCACTGACTAGCAGCTGAGGCAGCTCTCTGTTCTTGTCCAAAAAGCGAGGAAAAAAAGTATTCAGTGACCACCAAAATAAAATCTGAAGGATGCCTCTAGCAAGGTCCCAGCACTATCTTGAATAGAAAAGCACTTACAGAGAAATTTCCTAATGAAGACAGATAAGCTTCCCTCTTCTGATGTGAAAAAGCAAGAAGTTCCTCACTAGTTTCGATGCAGTGCCTTTTTAAAAGAAAACGTAAGTACTGGTAGACGCTATAGCCACCTTTTTGACTAAGAAGCCCACATTAACTGGAAAAAAAATTAAGCACTCTTTTACATCCAAACTGATGACAAAGATACACTCCAAGCAAAGAAGAAGGATGCAGGAGATCCTGACAAGCTAACTAGCTGACTCCCCTGTCTCACGGCAGGATCAAAGCTGCGCAAGTTTACTCCCCAGAGATGGATTTTCCCCACCCTGTTTGAAAACACCACTCACATAGTTCCCTAACACACAGCACTGTGAGCTTCCTCCCACCCGAACAATCCCTGTCTGGCCTCTCCCACCTTCTGCACCTGGTACATACTCTGTGTTTCTTTAACGGCTTAACAAGTCCTTGGCCTTGATAAGAGGAAGAGAGATGAAGGATTGTGCTTTATGTTGTCGGGGTTTAATAGGAGACCACCCTTAAACCTTGTGGGTTTTCAGCCAAGCTTATTGCAATACTCCTCCTCCAGTGACAAACTGAAATACATCTGCTGTACTGGGAGTTTCTAAAATTGCAGACACTGGCTTTTACCCAAAGCTGATGTCTCAAAATGAGTTACACCTTCTACCTCCTCACTAGCCTCAACACAGGCTCACTCTCTTCAGAGACACAGACAGAAAAAAACGTTTTTTTTGTTGAGAACTGCAAGATTTGCCTCCAGGAAAAGGAATTAGAATCCAACAGAATTAAAAAAAAAACAAAAAACAAAAGGAAAAAACAAACAAACAAAACAACAAAAAAGCAAACAAAAAACCCCAGGCCTTTAAAATACTTCTCATTTACTGCAAAACTAAATACATTCCCTCTAAAAAGAAGAAACCCAGTAACAGGTCATGACATACATATGTCTGCAAGTCTCTATGCTACTGTGCACTGTTAAGTTGCCTCTAATATTACCCACTTTAAAAAGAAACATGTATTAGACGTATGATGCTTTTCATTCAGCGCACATATGCCCAGATGCTTTCCGGATTCTTATTTTCTATGGCATTATCTTAGCACAAAAAACTGTCTTCCTCAGTCCTGTTTATTCCATTTAACCCTCTCAACCAGTCCTTTGCTCAATTTAAGATACAGCTGGCAGCCAACACCACTTCCACATCGCCATAAGCAACATCCAGCCACACTAACCTGACCCATGCCAGACCTGGGAACACAATCTCATTTTTGCTGAATTAGTGAGAGCACTTGATACAGAGCTTATGCTGGCTTTGTGCTTTTTATGCCTGCTCTATGTCAGCAGCAGTATGAGAGACAGTCATGGAACTGACCACTCATGCAGAATTAATCTACCAGTGT
Organism: Rhagologus leucostigma; assembly: GCA_013397725.1. Lineage (NCBI taxonomy): Eukaryota > Metazoa > Chordata > Aves > Passeriformes > Rhagologus > Rhagologus leucostigma. Next base: position 218,423 of record VZTD01002914.1, read on the forward strand.
TTTTAAACAACCTGAACCACAGAGCAAATCTACAGCAAATCAGCACTTTACGTCAAACCGACCCTATTTTCCTTACCTTGCCACCACGAGTCTTAAAGCTGTGTTTAGCTCATTATCAAACCCAGACAAGAGGTAAGGTGGAGAAAAGTTTTCAGAGTCCCATATGGCAAAGTAATAAGTAAGTAATAAATAAATAAATAAATGGGATATCTTTTAATTCTGGAACCACTGGATAGAAACAAAAATATCTGGAATGCTTTTAGCAGAAAGGAGAGGGGAGAAGGCAGAAGAAAAAGAAAAAAATTTTCAAGCCCAGTGCCAGAACATACATTAATGTTCTTGCTGGTCTATCATTGCAAATATCATTCAGTGTTTTGCTGTCAGTGACGAAACAACTTATGTTCACACATGAAGTAATACAGAGGAATTAAAAAGCTTAAGAATGAGCTTTTAACATAGGTCAGAAAATTTCTGCAATAAGAAAATTAACATCCCTTCTGACATGCAACTGCTGACTGAAAGAAAAGGAGTAATCTCTTTCAGTTGACTTGATTTAAAATATACAAATCAGACTAGTTATTATTCCCATGTCCTGTGTAATATCAGAGTTCTACTATTGCAGACACTACACAAATACATGTAGGCACAAAGTCCCTGCCCAGGAAAGTCTTAAATTATGGACTGAGGGGAAAACAAAGAAAAAATAATATACCACAGGAACAAAAAGTATCTGCCTGCTGATGGACATGCTTTGAAGCACCTATTCTTTGCTTTCATATCTTTTAAAATTGGTCCCATTCTTTCAGATGTATTTCCTCAGTCTCATTCTGGCAGCAAGTCTGCATCCAGACACCAGCCTGTGCATACTCTTTCGTGCATCCCCACGCAGGCTTGCCATGACAGATCTGACCAGGCTCCCACAGCAGACAACAACAAAGTACTCCTGACTCCAGCCACAGCTGCATCAGGCCAACACAGCTCTGTGCATTAGCAAAGGCATGCTGAAAGGCCAACACACATGTACATTTTAAACCACATTTCTTTTTTTGTGTTTTGAAGTCTAAGTAAGGCAGTCATTTCAGCCTTGTTGAAAACACAGATAGGCCCAGAACTACAGCCAGCCCCACTGTGACAGCAAAGAACACGAAAGCACAGACTGGACAAGATGGGCTAGAAATTGTCTTTTTCCAGAAACGGCTGGCTAGAAGACACTGAATACTTGGCAAGAGCAGCAAATACAAAAGCTGTATCCAACCATGGAAAATTATCCCTTTCCACCCCTCTTCGCACATCAACTATTAGTACAGTATGGAGGAACTAGGAAGGCAAACAACTTGGCAAGGGAGACAATCAGCTACTCACAATCAATACCTAAGTCCTACTGTCACTTCCTACTCAAATCATGCAAAAACATGCTGGAATCATGTTGGGCACTTTGCAGGGCCAGCCCAGGCAAAGACCATCACTGAGTTTATCCCAAGTGTGAGAGTCTCCAGGCCCTCAGAGGCTGTGGCTGCAAGCAGCCTGGTGCCACATCTTACTCTCTGCCCTTCCCAACCCAGTCAGAGAAACTCTCCAAAACCTCACTGCAGGAATACTTCCATACATGTATTAAGCACCTCTCTCTCCCTGGCACCTGTGCTTCACCAAGGAAGCTGTAACAGTGTCAGAAACAAAACTGCCCCCAAGTAAAAACATCCGAGCAGAGACACCTTAAGAGGGAGACACTGTTTAACAAAACACGAGAGAAGTTAATTAAGCTTAGACCTTGAGGACTTTCAGCCAGCTCCAGTGGTTGTACACAGGAGCATGCAATACCTTAGAAAAGTGCATTTTGAGAATAGTAAGCACCTTGCAGCACAGGAGCAAGTGGAAGTTTTATTTTCCAGGAGACCCTGAGTCTCAAAGCTAGGAGCCTGTGTTTCTGCCTCTTCCCAGAGAATTAGCATCCAAAATCTCCTTTGGAAAGACAGACACATAACCTTCAGCACCATCTCCTGGGGAGATGAGGTCCCTTTGGTGTCTCCAAGAAACTGCTGGGGATATACCCTGTGGCTCAGCATTTCTTTATTTATCTCTCCTGCTCCCATGGGAAGCATTCATAAGGCTCCCAGCAGAGAATAATTTACAAACTTCTGAGAGCACTTACTTGCTGCTCTTGAGACCTCACTACTTCTACAGTATGTTTGCCCCATGGCAGTAAGGTATTTCTCTGCCAATGTCAAATATCAAAGTTGGTAATCAACAACATTTCTTTAAAACAAACAAAAAACAGTTACCTACCATTAAATAAGAAGAAATGATTTTCCATAAGGGAGGTTTGTTTCTCCACACTAAAAACTGCTTACAATAGGAGGAACAACTGCCATACACAAATTCTTCAGTATCTGAAGAGTGCTTCATCAAATATTTTGCTTTTATCTTCCATCTTTCATTAATAGTCTTTTTTTCATCTACAATGAGACCAGTGTTTGCCTGAAGATAGTGAGGTCTAATTCCATATACTGTCTTTAGTACAAAATGAAATGCAAAACTCAACTTGCTGCTCTTCTTACAGAAAGAACTGGCTAAATATAATTTTATTTGTATCAGTTTTAAAAAAGCATAATTTAGGAGGGCAAAAGCTACTTACATTCAAGTTCTATATACTTAAATGATGTATTATTAGCACTGAAAGAAAAGATGTTTATGAAGTTTCAGTTTATTTTTGGCTAGTCAATCCTGAAAACTAGACTGCCTTATAAAGAGTAATTTTATAGAGTGGTTAACAGTAATTTGCTGTCTAGAAGCCGGAAACAGACTCCTCAAATTAACTGAAGAGATGTGCTTCAAATATTTGATTTTCTGTTTCATTATCATTTATTTTTTAAATCATGGCATTGATGTGTGTTTTAATTAGATTTTAATGTACTGCTGCCACAAAAATTACATACAGAAGAAGGGTATTAAATAATGCATTTTCAAAATGGATTAATTACATAGAGTATTTTTAAATTATATTTCACAAAAATGATATTAAATCAGCAAGGTTCATAAGCTTTCGGAAAGCACTGCCTCTTATGTAACAAAAAAAGAACAGCCATCACTCGGCCAACAAGATTACACATACTATTTTAGATTTGCCAAGAAATTCAGTACTGCTGAAGTGTGACAGTTTGAAGCAAAAGCGCAGTATGGACACATCCTCCAGCTGTGTTAACAGCTGCTCACACACAGTGAGTCAACAAAGTACCTTGCACATAATCTTTAAAAATGTGTATTATAAACACAAAACTGCAGTTACTCCTAGATAATCTGACATGAAATATAAGCCTCTCAAAACAGGTATTTTTACAATGAAAAAGAGGGTAAAATCCACTGGATATAGATGCTAAGCATGTTTACATACAGTGTGAAAAGCATCCTAATTTTGGACCCAGCATACAGCAGATTTCTCCCTCTCTCAATGAACAAAACCTGTGCTTTCACAGAGGCTGGAAAGAAGGGATTACTTCCTACCTTTTGATCTCTTCCACTTTTCTTGGGGAAAATAATGTGTTAGAACCATATGCTAACATCTTAGAAGTTGCATGCGAACAGTGTGCAATTGCCATGACATGGTATTCTACAGTTCCACTGTGGCCCTTTAGAAGGGACCAGAATACATCAGAGAAATACCTAAATTCACTGCAGTGCAAGTATTTGTCAAGTTCCCTCAGTTTTCCAGAGACGTTTTCTCTATCCCTGCTTATGAGAGATGAAAGCAGCGTTTAGCAAAGGAGATGGAACAGCATTTAGACAAGCTCAGCTCGCCAGAGAACTGCTTAATGAAAACTGACTAAGGAACTGAATAATCAGAAAGGGCTATCATGTTTAATTTAAATGCTGATTTGACTATGTTTTCCAACAAAGTCAAGCAAATAAAGCAGAAGCAGTTGGAAGGAGTTTCCAGAACTGATTAAATAATTGGATCTAACTAATAGAAGATAAATGCCCTGACTCATGGATTTTTTCAGGACGGACAGAACTCTTTGATCTTCCCAAACAAACTGAGAAAGCACTCAGACTATGAACAAGATTGTGACGGGCAAGACTGTGAAGCTGCAATAATTTCAACTCATTAGAATAACTACATCAACCTCAAATGATCAGTATAAGGTCTGCTAAGATTTCTCCAAGTTTCAGATTGGGGTTGAGAGAAAACCTTCAATCTTTCTCTCACACACACACACAGAAATAAACATAGGAGGCTATTAAAATATTACTACAATCCCAGGCTCTGGGAAACTCACCCCAGGTGCTCCCACTGCAAGTCCCTGGTAGCCCATGTTTCTCCACTAGCCTCAGGCTTGTTAGGACACTGGGGACCCAGAAGAAGGACACCATCTCCATCTGCTGCCCCCACAAGAAAATGAGTTGGCGACAATCCAAACTACCCTCACTGGGTTTCCAGAAAGTTAGGAGCCCCCTCTGGAATTTAACCATCTGGGTTGGTGAGAGGCTGAAGACCACAGCTGGAAAATTACCAAAGCACAGGACCACAACCAGCAAAGCTTAGATCTGGTACAGACTCTCGCTTGTGCAACGCTTGGAGTGAATGTTCTCAAGTAAATTCACATTCTCCCATCTTCCCCCGGTGAGTCTCTTGTTCGTAAGAGATGTATCATAATTAGTCTCCAAATACCAGTTTTATATCATTTGTTCTACTTTTTACTGGTATAAATAAAAGGCGGGAAAATTCAATCTTTCCACATAATTACTGAATTCTTCTCAGTACTAACCAACTTCTCCCAAAACTATGATGTCAACAAATTTACATAGATTTTGCAAGCCTACATCTGGTTCATAGGGTTATAATCAAAATATTAAACAGAACTAGACTTAAATATGACATTTAAGGACTATGACTTCTAATATCTTTCTCTCTACCCTAACAGCTCTTGCAGTACCCATATATCTTTATCTCTTTGTATTAATCTTCCCCTTCTTTTTCCTTCATAAGAATTTCCTGTGAGACATGATATCAAATGTTTCATTTTCAACAACTTGGATTAAACTACACTGCCCTTTGCAAAGTGGTCAGTCACCTTATGGGAAGATACCAGATCAGTCAGATCAGGTATCAACATGTCCCTGACTACTTTTTCTCTAAAAATTTGTTTCTAAAGCCTTGGGCCACACAATAAACATCACATCAGCAAGCCTCAAAAATACTTTTCTCCTGATGCCTTTAAAGATACTGCATCTAATTTTTGCAAGCCTGAGGTTTTAACTCTGAAGCTGAGAAATACAATGAAAACTCACGCTGGTGTGTTACCAATCATATGTTCCTTCAATACTCCAGGATACAGTTTATTTGTATTACTCCATTTCCATCCCCATCTCACAACAATAAGCAGATAATTTTTTTGTTTCTGTTTTTGCTGCATCTTTTACCACCCTTTTGAAAACCATTCAGTGCCCTCCCATCTTCCCCCTAGACACTATCCATGTACCCCTGAGACCCTCATTTCAAAGCAGAACAGGTAAAAAAAATACAATTATGGCTTTTTTAATAATAACAACTAGAGTTCTCAAGTTTTAATACTCACAATCACATCCCCTTGAAGGCATGAAATAAATTAAGCTTATCTAATGTATGTCCTCATTCATGTTACTACCTGTAACTTTGAGTTAATTCAAACTTTGAGTTAATCTATTTTAAGCAATTATTTCAGGTTTTTCAGGAAAAAAAATCCATTTGATTACAAATTTCAACTTATTTTTTTACACAACACACAACTTCCTGCTTTGTGGAAACTGAGAAAATGGTAGTTTGGAATTTTATAAGCAAAAAACAACCAATATTGTGGCAAAGTGAGTGAGTGGTGTCTCTTCACAGGCAGTAACACTGCTTTTGAAAACTGCAATTGAGAATACTGAAGGAGAACAAAATAATGATCACAAAGGGGAAATTATTTCAAACTTCCTTCAGAGAGCTGAGTTCAGTTCTGAAAACTATCACCTCCACACATGCCTCATCAGACAGCAACACTCAACAGCCTCCAGTCTCAGAAAACCAGAGAATGGTTTTTAGTTTCATTCACCCTGCTTTTGAATGAGCTGTTACCCAAAAGAAAGCAACTCTCCAGGCAGAAGCCTAGTGTTGTAGGACTTACATAAAGAGGTACTTCAGAGCAGCTTAACTCCATTGTCACAGCATCTACAAACAGAATAAACCAGTGGAATTATTACACACCCATCAGGAAGCATTGATATCATTATGTGTGATTCATGTCTGCAAACTAGGTCAACATCTTCCAGAATAAGGGGGGGGAAAAAGGATATTAAGCTTAGCAGCTATCCAGTTCCCCCAAATCTCCCCAGAATGAGAAAACACTGGTGTAATGATGCCGATGTAAGGCTAGAGGAGGGGTGGCTGGTATTAGTTAACATGCTGCATGCATTTCAGACAATAGAAACAGTAAACAAAACAGGTCAAGCTGAGCCCAGCTGCTGAGACACTCCTAGCTGCAGCAAATTAAGTAGTGGGGAATTCAGCATTTATCTCTAGAAGCAAAAAAACTGAACTTGACCTGTGTTGCAGCAACTTTTACTCCACACCAATATCCCAAGTGTCTGGTGCTGATTTTTTTTCAGCAATTTCATAGAAGGTATCCCCAAGGCAGGCTGCCTTAACTACCATAAACAGCAAATTACTGAGACAAGTCATCACCAGAACTAATACAAAGACAGTCATCACAGCAACTCTGATTTCTCTAATTATATTTCAGATTCACTTCACCCTCAAAACTCATAGTCTAAATGTAGTATTCCTTCCAAAAGAGAAAAGCATAACAGAAGCAACTCCACATCTTTACAGCAGCAAGGTAGGCTCAACAACTACACACAAGTCTTCTTCAACTTGCTGAAACAGGCTATAAAACAAGAGTCTGTTTTAAGAGAAGGCTGTCTCAGCTCAGATGTGGCCTTGTTTTTACAGCTGAATAGTTTCCAAGGACAATATGGTGGTGCAGCTCATTGCATGTTAATGCATAGGTACATCCTTGTATGAGTCAGATAGGATTTGAGAAGTACCCTGCCTACAAACGCAAAAATTAAATGCATTGCTTCAGTTGAAACCAAAAATGACCTGCCCACCATCCCAGCATATACTCCTTTAAAACCACAAATTTGTTAATCCTCATCTCCTGGTGCCCATCAATTCAAGTACACTCACAAGTCGACACATTCTTGTAAGTTCTAAAACAAGGCAAAATCCTTTACAAAATCACTGTTTGCAAAGGTTCAGCCAAAAAAATCCAAACCTCTCATATTGTAAGAAAAAGATATCAAAGCAAACACTAATCCAGCCAGCCTAGTCAGCAGCGAGAAAGAGGGGTTTCTTATTTTCTTTGTAGGAGGGAGGTGTCCTCCAGCTGACTCCAAGGCATCTCACTTCAACAGACAAAGCTCTGCAGTTTCCAGCAGCAGCACCCTGAACACAACCAGAAGAGCAGCAGCATGGGAAGCACAGCCCTGTTGGTACAGAAGGACACAGCGTTACAAGAGAAGGTAAGAACAGTAACATTAGTTCCACAAGGAGTAGTTTAAGGTAGAGCCTTTCACAAGCATTAACTTACAGAACAGATGACGCATATTAATATCTATCCCAGACCTCACAGTTACTGCTGCTCCTCTGAAGTGGGCACCACTTCATGGTTGGCTGAAATGAGTGACACATCAGTAAGCCATCTGACACCACCGCTCTATTCCAGTGCATAAAACCCCTTCACCTACAATGGTTCTCAGTCTTTAAAGGAACACAACCAAGCTAAACTCCACCATCTCCACTGCAAGAAAATATGAGCACATTCAAATCACTACACCGTGCCAAGAGAGTCAGAACTACTCTTGGTTACTTTTGTCAAATGATTATCATGACCTCCAAAGCCTCAAGAAATGTATCTCAACATCTTCCTCCTCTGCAAGGATGAGAAAGGCAGGTATCCAGTCTAGTCTACCTATTCTACAGAAAGTGTGAGCAAGAAAACATAACTCAGCTCTTCCTTTGAAGGATAAAAATTGCATCATCTGTAAAACAAACTTCTTTTGTATTGGCAAATAAAACTCACTGGAGAGATGGTGCTATCCTGGCTTCTGTTCCCTTCACCCTTTGCTTGTGTCACACTGTGGATCCCCTGGGAGCCTGAGCAATCAGATATAGTAAGTACCTAGCTCAACATGAATCCTGACTGGATAAATAACCTGAAGATTTAGCTCATCAGAACCAATCAATGTTTTTCATACAGCACTGACTAGAACCATGCTGAAAGACTATCAGTACCTTCCCCGTGTACTCTCCTGACAAATTAGCTTATAACGGTGTTTCCTGGATACAAAGGGGTACCTAATGGTACTCATTACTTTCTGCAGGAGAATCAATAAATGTCAACACACAGCACTAAGCAGCTTCTTTTGCTTTTCTCACACTCTGAATTCAGAGTCCTGGTTGTTTAGAAAAAAATGTCACATGAGTGGCTCACGTCTTTCCTCTTAAGTCTGGGGCTTACAGTGACTCAGCCTGGCTCCTGGAGTGCCTGGGAGAGGCAGGAAGAAGAGGATGCACGTAGGGAGGAAATACTCAGCTCTGGCTACAGTGTAGTGCTTTGTGCAACCTCCATTTCAGATAGAGGACTGAAAGAGACACCATCACATGCAGATTCCTACTCACCACTCACCTCCTCTGTACAGCAAAGAATTGCCCAAGTCCACAAAAAGCAGGGCCCCCAGTGCACACAAGGTGCCACGCAGACAAATCCTCTCCAGTGCTACTCCACACAGCAAGGGGAGGGTCGAGCTCCCAGCATCATGAATGCACATAATTTCACAGAGCAACACCTGATCCCTTCCTCTGACATCTGTGCCTCTGACACAGAAACCAGCACAACGGGCATCTCACAGACAAACAGGTCTGGTTTCAGGCACTGCCCGCATTGCCAATGGCAGCAGTAGCAAAATTCGTCTATACACACACAAAAAACCCTTTTCAGCATCCAGTTTAGCAGTTAATTTAATGGAATCATATACTGTGATGCAGTGCAAACTGCAAAGTCTTGCAGCAGAGGTTTCAGTCTGGCAGAGGTAAATACACAAAAATGAGCAAGAAATCTTGACCATCATTTTAGTTAAGTAAACACTTTTTAATCTACAATATCTGCTTAAACCTAGTGACAAATGCTATTGCCAGTGCCTAACCAGCTCAAGCTAATAAGAGGAACAGCAACATGCAAGTTAGGTTTTATCAAAGACACAAGAGATTCCAATGCATAACTGGAATATATAATTCCAATATTCTTCACCTAATATTTTATTTACTGGTTGTCTATTACGGGACTGTCATATATTCAAATTTTTTCAACATTACAAATTTTAGCATTTTACAGCATGGGTTCCCCAATTATCAGGATGTGTTAGAAGGACCACAATAAGAAAATAAACTGATGGAAAATGAAAACATCCATTATTGACTTAACCGCATTTTAAGACGTCAGTTATCAAAGATTTTTATTCTGTACGGGCCAAAGAAATTAGGTAAGGGGAAGCATTATTTAAGTCTCAGCAGAAAGGCATTTCTTCCAGTTGACAAGGTGACCCTCCAGCCAACACTGTGACTACTACTAGCTGCACCTAGCACCTACTGTCCACCATCAGCATTTTCCTAAACACAGAAGGACACATCCTGATCCTACAGCAACCCAGCTCACAACCAGAAACTTGACTCTCTCCTTTTCCCTGTAAATAAAGCATATCACTGTGGGACAAAGAGACAGAGAAGGTGAAGACAGGACTCTGGCTTTGATGCTGCTCTGTGATCCAGCAGTCACTTGTATGAACTTCACTGAACTCCATGCTCTACGGCTGCTCCAATGAGCCTCCATGGCTCACTAAGCTGCACCAGATCCCAGTTCATGCAACAAACTGTTCCTTAAAGACAGGTGCAAAGTGTGAGCAGTGGTATAAAAGAAGAATTTCATACTCCTATGTATCAATTCAAAGGTAACAAAACATGAGGTCTTTGCTCATGTTCTGTTTCCTACATTCTCCTTTCAGACCACACCTCTGTGCCACACACCTGCTGTTTCACAAACTGTAAAGCAACTGACTGTCAAAAATATCATACTATGTAAATAAACCCTTGATGATGCTTCACAGGTGCCTTGGAATTCAATTCCTCCTTTATAATTACATTTCTTTTTGGTGATGGTCACATTGAAACTCGTGTCTACAGAACACTGAGAAGTAGTCTTATTGCCACTACATCAAGACAAGCACATTAAATCTCTACTTGTGATCAACCAAAACAACAGGAAAGCAAGGGTGCGTTCCACCCAGAAGCCACTGGAAGGTAGGCAGGAATCCCCAGAGCATCATTTGTAATGCTTTAAAATCCAACACATTTGTCTTAGCAAAAGGTCTTGTAAAAGTCTAGCAGCACATGCAGATCAAGAGGTCTTCTACTGAGCTCTCTTCTGCTTGTTGACTGTGTAACACTAACCATTACCACCACTTTATTATTTTTGGCCATGCAAATACTCTGCTTATATTTCTCAGATCTTTATACTCTTCAAAACCAGTGAGATTTCAGTATGATTCTCACAGACAAACCAGTGTCCATTAATAACACAGCTCCCTCTATAAAAGCACAGCAACTGAACTAAACTGTGTTCCTGAATTTAGAGATTCCATCTGAGTAATATTATGTCAGTACACCAAAGGCTCGCCCACAACTTCCCCAGCACCAGGAACTACACTGCACAACCACCAGGTCAAACGTGGTACAGAACATTCTTTTAAGTGCAGATCATTTTTCTAGACCTGACTAAAAGACCCGGAACAAAATAAATGAAAAGGAAAAAACTAGCAAGCTGAAAATACACGCATAATAAATACTACATTCCCAAAGTCAGAGATTTAACTTTAAAGCCAAGGTTTTTGACATGATCTTTCATTTTTTCCACTAGGGTCTCCTGAACATCTAGAGCATGGGGGGCAGGGATGGGACAAAGCAGAACCCTCAGCTCATGGCTTCACTAGCACATTCGTTTACTGCCTTCTAAAAGTATTCAAACTGAGAGGTGAAATAAACCTTTGCCTATCACATTTATCATGAAGCAGTTTGCTCTAGTGTTGATTACTTCACCAGACATTAGCTGCTCTTGAAGCAAGTGAACAGAAGAAATGCAGCTAACCACCTTTTAAACTATCACTCTTTTCAACAATCTGAGATAAAAAGAAACTTAAATCTTATTCCTAAAAAAACCATCCCATTCAGGGCTATCGAAATATCAAAATATATCCAAATTATTTTGTTACAGGCACAGCCATTTTGTGGTCCTTAGAAGGGAATTTAAGAGTCTCCAAAAAAGGATCACACTTCTTAACCATTTAAGAATAGTCCTGGGTTTTAAAACACAGAAAAGATTCTAGGAAAAAATGCCTCTTCTGACAGAAGCCTGCTCTTGAGGTTGGCAAAATACATTCTTTATGTATTCCTGTATTAACATTCTTAACACAGCATTTTCATTTCAACTAAAACTAAAATGGGTCTCTGGAGTTTAGAAACCTTAAAAATGTGAAATGTGGGTTATACATTACAGAAAGACAAAAATAAAACCAAATGTATTACTACAGTCACTGAAACAAAGTATGGTTGATAACATTGTGGAACACCTGTCTTACCTCACTTACTCCTTTTAACACCCATTTTGACAGACAGTAGCTTTCTAATTGTGAAATTTTTGATGGTTTCTAGCATTTACTACTCCCTAGTTTGGGCACTGTGAAGCCACGGGACCAGAGCAACAGCAAACTCTTTAAAGAGTTCACACAGCACAATTGTACAGTTTACTGACAAGGTAGCTAAGAAATGGACCAGAAACTTTTGGTTCTACAGATGCATTCGAATGCAGGCTCCAGTGCTATCTGTGACACTTCATCATCCCTCAGGTTTGGCCATCCACCAAACTGCTATAAATAACAAAGCAAGGGGATATTCTCTGTGTTTAATGACACTTTCGTAACTGGTATTCCACCTTCATGGACAGCTAGAACTGTGCAACAAACTCTACACTAAGAGCCGGAAAAAAAAGTTTGATACCAAAAGTCATCAAACGTAATTCTGATAACCAAAGCAGCGGCTTCCATTGAGAAGGGCAACTATTCCACCTTATAACCCTCTTCTAACTATTAATGTAGTTTGGCCATAACTGCTTGTCTTAATGAAGCTAAGCCTGACAGATACAACTCAACTAATTGGTAGGAAAATCTGTAAGTTTTTGAAAATTTTGTAAAACATTAGCATAAACGTCTCATTTGCAAGTTCACAAGAAGGCCAGATGAGTTGCCTGGTAGACTATTATCAAGATACACCTACACAATCACCTTGTTTGTTACAGTCAATACTCAAACCCCATTGTGGAAAAGTAAAAGCAATTAAATAGTCTAATATTTCCACCAGATTTTGTCCTGTCAATTTTTCATACTGAATTCACAGAATACAGATCAATTTTTACTTATGTGGAAAAATCTCTCTTAGTAAAATGCCCCCTGAAATCCTATTTCCACAATGTTCCATAAAGAGCAAATTACTTCTATAAAAAAAAAATCTGTTAGGTTTTCAGTCACATCTGTGTACCTTATAAGATTTATGAGAAGAGCTACGCTCATTTTTTTATAGGATCGGATACAGAGGCAGGAGTTAACTCCACAAAATTGAAAAAGGATTTTAGAGCCCAGCACATCTCTAAGCTGTGCACAGCAGTGCCCCAACAAAACACTACCAAGAACAGCTTTGAAAGTTGTTTCTCAGAATTTTACCATTAGAAAAGCTTTCATTTCCTTTATATTTTTGGCTATTAAAAGAGTGAAGAGTAACCAAGTTAAAAATTTATTTTGCTCCGGATGAGAAAGGCAAGCACCTTTACGATCAAGACCAAATACCTCATCCACACTGGGGCAAGAACTGGCCAAAAAAAAAAAAGAGTAGCTTTTATGGCAAAACAATGAATTCAAAGAAAAAGAACAAACAACAAAATATATTTAAAAACAACAACGACAAAACCACAACAAAGCCCTACTCAAATCCCTCTCTGCCTTTTGGGGCTTTGAAAGGCTAATGACAGCGCACGCAAAGGCTTGGCCCGGCCCCCAGCCGAGCCCGCCCGGGGGCACCCCGCACGGCGGCCACAGCCGTGCCAGCCGGCGGAACATCGCCGCAGCTCCTCGGAGCTCGACGTCGCGCCCCGGCGAAGGCTCGGGACAATCCACCGCTCCCCGCCCAGCGCAGCGGCCCCGGCGCCGACGCCCGAGCGCCCGCGGGCCGGGGCTGCGGGGCAGCAGCCTTACCTACGCGTAGCGTCCCGCGCCAGGCGCCGC
>VZTD01002914.1:231949-280021 GCA_013397725.1 Rhagologus leucostigma
GCGCAGGATGCGTGCCCGCGGCGGGGCGGGCCGGCGTTCTCGCACGGCGGCTGGAGCGCTCCGCTCCGCTCGCCGCGTCCCCGCAGTCACCAGCGCTGGGCTGGCAGCTGCCCACACCACGCGGCGGTTCAGCCTGCCGCCCGGCCCTTCCACGCGTCTTTCGTGTTGCACAGGCCATCGACCCCGACAAACCACACCACATCTTAGCTTCTCAGCTGCCACGTATACATAATACGTAACTTAAGCTGTTCTTAAAATCATCTTATGTTGACTCCCTAAGACTTTTCTGTCAACTTGTTTCCCTGGTTAAGGACAGTGAAGCACTGAAGACGTGGGGTTATGAGTACCAGATTGCGGCTAGAGACTTAGCAGGTTTCCTCTCGCTGCAATGTAACTTAATTCATGGCCTGTCTGCTGTAGATGGACAGCATAACAACAGCGTTAGACTTATATTGAGCATATTAGACTGCTGTAACGGAGCAGAGGTCGCAAAGATAGCTCCCTGTGAGAGATTAAATAGGATTTTGCTTCAGCCCAAAAGACCTAGAGGTAAAAGAAGAAAAAGAGGAAAACTGTTAATTGTGTTTTCTACTTGCTGTTACCTATGGTTTATAGATGGTTTGTTTGATCTGTTCATTGCACCTGTTAAGTGTTGTTGGGAACCAATAAAGAAGCAATGTTGAAGACATAATCAAAAAAGGGGAAAGATGAGAGGGGAGAGGAAAGAAGGGTAGGTGGTGGAGAGAGAGTGTTAAGTTCTTGAGTACCCAACCAGTGGAAAAAGGGACAGGGACACCCCCCCCTCGGTCGCGAAAGGGTATAAAAAGGTTGCCACTGAAGCGAACTGTGTGTGTTGTCACCTGTCAGAGGAGGGGAACACACCTGACTCAGCTGACTCGTTGATATGAATAGTTTTTTTGCTTTGAAGACATTGTCCCGTCTCAATTCTACAGAAAAATGAATTACTTCTCAAATCTCTGAAGGAGAGAAAAAATCCAGTAAAATACCATTACCACCCTATGTGTTTCAGCAAGAATTTCATGCCTTTACATAGGTGTGTGTTCATTTCTAAAATTTGAAACTTTTTTCTTTTTTTTTGCCTTGGGTGGCTGATCACATAAAAAACCACCTGTGCAAGGAAGCAGGGACAAGTCAGAACAAGTCCACAACTCCAAAATGACAGAGATAACCTGCTGGTTATGGTGTGATTAGGACTTAGGAAAGTTAAATTTACCAGAAGGAAAAGAGATAGAGATTGATGGGGTGCAGCCAGGTTAGGGATGGCTTGCAACCATCTTATAGCACCTTTCCTCTACATCCAGCCCCAGAGTACTTTACTGGAAGCATACATAAGGATTGCTTTACTTCAGTTGCTATATTCACTCACCACGGAATATAGCAAGCCATCCACCTGCATGTTTTCCTAGAAAAGAATACAAACATAGGTGCATCTGCAGCAGCTGTAGACTTAGGATGTCAATGCCAAATTTTGACAATTAAAAAAATTGACAAAAATTACTATCTAAAGGTTAATTTACAAACCTTCCAATGTAATAATGTAATATTATTATAAGATACTGCCAGGCCTCTCTTTCAGAGGAAACCACCTTCTGCATTTCTATCATGCAAATAAGGACTTAGGCAAGCTTTCTGTATGTGTTGAGACAATGTATTTAACGAAACTTATGACAAGTAAGTTTTTATAGATCACATTCAAGTAACAAAGGAAAAAAACCATACACTGCAGAGATTGTCTTCAGATTCATAAAACATCCAGACATCAAACAAATGACTGTTGCCTAGGGCTTCTATGTCACTGGCTAACGTTTACTCAATTTTTCACGATGTACCAAATGGTTTCTCCTTGAATACATTGGCTATTGAAAACAGCTGAAGGCACAGAATCTGATTTGACAACTACTACCTTAATTAGTTAGGATCAAAATGTTTAGATGAACGCTTAGCTTTCAACACACGCATGCAAAAAGTAATGTTACAAAATGGAAAGTATGATCAGCAAGGAGGCAGTGAGGTGTTTTCTTGAGCTTAGTAGTATTACTAAGTACTTACTTACTACTACTCTTCCAACTCCTCTTCTTCTTACTCCACCCTGGTCCCCAAGTGCCACAAGCTTGGAGAAACTTCTCCAAGTGAACTTACAAAATTATAGTCCACATCCACTGGCTTCCCTTTGTTAACTAGATGGGTGACTTGACATTAAGGGAAATTAAATTTGTCAAGGAGCACTTTCCCCTCGTGAGCCCCTGCTGGTTGTGACCAATGACTGCATTGTCTCTCCATTTTTTTTCAGTAACTCCTGGACTACCTTTTCCATAATTTTACCAGGCACTGCAGTGAGACTGATTGTCCTGTAATTACCAACCTTCCTTCTCACCTTTCTTGAAAACTGGGACAGTACCTGCCACTAGAAGTAGATTGGTACCTTTCTAGACTCCCAAGGTAGTTGAATAGTAAGGGAGAGAGGTCCTGCAATAACATCAGCCATTCTTTCAGTATGCTGGGATGAATCTCATTGAGGCCCCTAGATTTATGCACATCCAGCCGAAGAAGCAAGTCTCAAACAAGTTGAGAGTCAGCTGGGGAGTTCATCATCCCTCTAGTCAAGGCCTTCTCAATGTATCCAGACTTGTGTGGATCCCACAGCCTATGACCTGTGTTGAAGACAGAAGTGAAGAAGGCATTACATGCCTCTGCTCTGTCTACATCCCTATTTCTGAGGTAACTGACCTCATCAAGTAATGGACCAGTTATCTCTGATTTTCATTTTTATAAGTTTGTTTCGGTTTCTTATTTTTTAAACACTCTACATGGCTCAATCAGAATGTTAGACGGTAAGTATTTTAGTATTTTTCATTTTCATATCGTTAGTTATGCAGCCCTGAACAACTCAAACAGTACAACTTACTAAATTCTAGCAGCATGGTCTTCAAGCGTATCTGTTGAAATACCCTCAAGAAGTTAGAACGTATATGTGATCTAGCAATAAAAGTTTCACTCATTCATGGAATTAGTCCAGGGAAGAGATCAGTGTCTTTCCTGGGGAATGTTCATTTGAAGCCTTGATGAAAGCAGCAGAATGACCAACCAGCTCATCTCTCCATTTCTCCCATGTAATTCAGGTGCCTGAACACAGGAAAGGGAAGTTTTAATTTACTATTCTTTTTGAATCCCAGTCTAATTCTGGTTGCATTCATTTAGAGAAGCCTCTTTTCTGGTTACACTCCACACTAACTATGCTCCTGAGCCACAAGAACATTCGGGCGTAAGGAGGTATTCCATCTTTCCACCAAAGAGCTGCAAGAATGTTTCCTATGAAAAGTACATTAAAAGAATAGTAACAGACATGCTTTTTGTCTGTAACGATCTGCTGTGGGGCAAGGTAATTTATTAACTATATTTCAAAGACAAATCAACCTGGTTATTTCCAAATGAGCTGCAAGTCAAGGAAGATGCCATATGCAATAAATGCTCCCTTTCCCATCTAAGCAGATAAATATCCTTTCCTAAAACAGGACACCCAGCATTGCATCCCCTCCAATCCAATGCACAATTAACTATTTTAAGTATTCCAGTTTATTAAATTCCATCTTAACTTCAAAATACTAGATTCTGGAGCATAAGATAATGCACTGCTGGAAAAATAACTACATTTTCATATAAATACTTTTTCACTTGTAGAATGAAAATATGTATGCTTGGCACTGCCATAAAGCATTTCAAACATTCATGAGCACAAGAGACCACTACAAACTCTTACCTGGAGCTTTTTTTTCCTATTTTATTCAAGCTGCAACCTATTTTAAAAGCCAAAAATCAAAGCTTTATATTAATATTATAATATTGTAAAATCAGAATATGAACAACAGGCACTACACTGGTAGTAACAGTATCTTTTTCTAGCTCCTCTTTAACTTAATTTTATGTCGGTAATGAAGAAGAGCTTGCATAATGTAAAAAAATCTTATTAAATGGTAAAAAAGAAACTATTATTTTTCAGAACAAAAAATAGCATCCACAAAGAACACATAAGTCTGGCAAGTTTGTCACCTGAACAAACACTAGCTTTCAATGCAGAAGTAGTAAATCCAGTGGAACTCAAAATACAACTCGTCAGTCATATGAGTCTTCCAAATTTCATTTTACTAGTCTTGTTAGAGATCAAGAATGGCATTTGTGTTTTCATATTTTCATCCCATTTCCATTTGTGTAGATGATATCTCATATTTGTTTCCACATCTACCTTGGCAAATTCACTTGGAAGACTAACACGAATGGTAAACACCGTAACACATCAAATTGCCATAAGATAGAGAATCATAGAACAAATTAGGTTGGAAGGGACCTTTAAAGGTCATCTAGCGAATCCCCTTGCAATAACCAGAGACATCTTCAACTAGATCAGGTTGCTTAGAGCCCCATCCAACCTAACACTGAATGTGTACAGGCATGGAGCAATTACCAACTCTGGGCAACCTGTTCCAGCATTTCACCACCCTCACTGTAAACAACTTCCATATGTCTAGTCTACATCTACCCTTCTTTACTTTATAACCATTACCCTTTGTCCCATCACAACAGGGCCTGCTAAAGAGTCTGTCCCCATCTTTCTTATCAGCTCCCTGCAACTAAAAAGCCTCAGTAAGGTCCCCCTGGAGCCTTCTCTTCTCCAGGCTGAGTAACCCCAAGTCTCTCAGCCTGTCTTCACAGGTGAGGTGCTACAGCTTTCTGATCATCTTCATGGTCCCCCTCTGGACTCACTCCAACAGGTCCATGCCTTTCTGTGCTGAGCACCCAAGAAGCTACAGAGTTCTTCAGGTGGGAGTTCTTCACCAGAGCAGAGCAGAGAAGCAGAATCTCTCCCTGGCCCTGCTGCCCACACTGCTTTGGATAAAGCCCAGGACATGTTTGGCTTTCTGGGCTGTGAGTGCCCATGGCTGGGTCATGTCCAGCCTCTCACCCATCAGCACCCCTACATCCTTCTCAGCAGGGCTGCTCTCCATCTCTTCATTTCCAGCCTGTGTTGATACCAGGGGCTACCCTGACCCAGGTGCAGCACCTTGCACTTGGTCTTATTGAACTTCATGAGGTTTGCATGGGCCCCTTTCGTGAGTCTTTCCAGGTCCCCCTGGATGGCATCCCATCCTTCAGGTGCGTCAACTGCACCACTTGACTTTGTGCCATCTGCAACCTGCTGAGAGTGCACTCGATCCCACCGTCTGTGTGACTGATGAAGACATAAAATGGTACTGGTTCCAATATGGATTTCTGAGGGACACCGCTCGTGTATCATCGATGTCCATCTGGACATTGAGCCCTTGACCATTACCCTCTGGATGCAAACAACCAACCAAATTCTCATCCACTTAACAGTCCAACCATCAAATCCATCTCTCTCCACTTTAGAACCAACTAATCACTATTTTAATCTAACATCTTTCTATGCTTCTGCTAGCCACACATCAAACTTTAAAGCACTACAATGGATACATACCTTAGACATGAATATTGTTAATAAGAACTAAAAGTATGTTTTATGTCAAGGTTAGTGGTTTTCAAGCCATAGAAAACTATGCTGCCAAGAGAAATGTGCACCTTCAACTCCAAGCAACACTGATTCACGGAATAAGGAGGTTCCAAGATGAGCCTCCCCACCACCCTCACTTCTGAAAATTAATTCTGTGGGAAATCTAAGTGATATGGGCTACTTAAGTCACACAATTATGAGATGTACACAGATTTCCTAAAAGACAGAAGAAGGTTCAGGTCTATTAACATAAACAAAATAAAAAATAAAAACAGTTAAGTAAGCAGCAAGGAAACTAGAAGTTTGAAGTTTGCATGAACATGCTCCTTGTTATTACCTGTTATCATTTTAAGTCTTCAAAACCAGTAAATCCCAGTAGTCAGGAACATACATTGTTCACAAAGTAATTTAAGGGCAGACCAGATACCACTCCATGCTTTTCAGTCACAATTGTTAAGATTTTAGGTAGAACTTGGAAAATTGTTGTATTTCTACCACTGATACCTACCTCCCAATGCCACACATGAGCAAATTAATTTTGCAAGAAATTCCTATTACATCTCAAACAAATTCCACGCCTGGAGGAAAATGCAAGTCATAGAACAGGTTAAGAACAAAGTTGTACTGTACTGTCATACTACATGTATGCAACAGCCTTTGGCACACCTGTCTTTCCAATGTATTCTACTGATCCAGCCCTGCTTGAAGTTAAAATAAACCATTACCCTAGCATTTAAACGTAGACTAATAACAATATAGATTCAAATTCCATCTACTGTGCATTGAAACTGACAGAATTACACAAAAATTGAGTTTTGATATTTAACTGGAATATTTTCTCACCAGTGTGCACTTTACTTGTTACATAAATTCAATTTGAGTTAATTCCTCTTTACATGTGTGACCTATTTTCTAGAAAATTATAATTTATAAATGCATAAGCATCATTTAAAAAATTAAACTAATACCTTTTTCAACATACATAAGAATGCACTTCTTGAGTCATTCTGCTGTGCCCTGTGAATTCATGGAAATCTTAAATGGAGAGATGGAGGGAGAGAAAAAACAATGTAGTCAAGTGTGATCAAATGTGTACGCTATTTTGTTTGTATTTCCAAGGATGTGAGATTGGAGATTAACCTTAAATACAGACAGTCCTCAATTATTTTCTGGTAAATAAAAACTGAGAATTGTTGACTGCTGACAGCACCGGACACACAGCTGTAGTGGGTTGGTGCTGGCCAGATGCCAGGCACCCACCAAAGCAGCTCTCCCACTCTCCTCCGCAGCTGGACAGGGGAGAGAAAATACAATGAAGGGTTCCTGTGTTGAGGTAAGGAGAGGGAGACATCACTCACAAATACCATCATGGGCATAACAGGCTCAACTTAAGAGATATTAATTAAATTTATTACTGAACAAAATTAGAGCAGGGCAATGAGAAGTAAAATAAACCCTTAAAAACATC
Source organism: Rhagologus leucostigma (assembly GCA_013397725.1). Classification (NCBI taxonomy): domain Eukaryota; kingdom Metazoa; phylum Chordata; class Aves; order Passeriformes; genus Rhagologus; species Rhagologus leucostigma. The sequence goes on from VZTD01002914.1 coordinate 238,963, forward strand.
TTCCCCCCTGCCCCTCCCTCCTTCCCAGCTCTGCCTCCTACCCCAGCAGCACAAGGAGACAGGGAATGGGGGCTATGGTCAGTTCACGACCCGTGGCTTCTCCCACTGCTCAGAGAGAGGAGTCATNGCTGCTTCACCATGGGCTGCACCATGGGCCGCAGGGGAATCTCAGCACCTGGAACATCTCCTGCCCCTTCTTCTTCACTGACCTCGGTGTCCACAGGGTTGTTCTTCTCACAGGTTCTCACTTTGCTCTTCTCTGGCCGCAATTACAACTGCATAATAACTCTGTTATCACCATTTCTAATTGGCCCAGCCTTGGCCAGCAATGGGTCCATCTTCAGAACAAGGGATTGGTTCTGCCAGACATGAAGGAAACTTCTGGCAGCTTCTCACAGAAGCCACCCCTGTAGCCCCCCCACTACCAAAAATCAGGCCATGTAAACCCCTAAGAAGTTATGTAACTCTGAAATAAAACTTTAAAATTAAATTTTTTGAAAAATATTGCATGGACAATTTTGAAAATGTCCTTCTCTTCCTCCATCTTCAGTAATCAAGCCTATTCAGCAACACACTTTAAAAGACAGAAGTTCAATATTGAGAGGCTTATTTTGAAAGTCACTATTATAAGAAGTTACCAAGAGAACAGGTCATGTCTTTCAGGTCCACAATTGTGACAATTTGTTGTGATGAGTGTCAGTAATTCCTGTTTGTTTCAATGATCTCTGTAAGACCATTACTTTTGTTCTCTTCTAGACATGTATCTCTTTTCTTAGTAAAAGTAGCAAACAGTGTATCCATCATTCCCAAAACTTCCAGTAGTTCCTCTTGATAGTCAATTTCTTTTCCAATAGCTTCCTGAAGTTTCAAGAACTGTTTATCAACAATTGCTGACTGCCCAACTACAGGCTGATAAATGTCTGTAAAGAAAAATATCCGTTAAGAATCCATAGGTGTATAAAAAGGCAAATACTAGATCAGCTAGTTAGAGACACATTAAAGATTCTAGCACAAGTCCAACATTCTGAAAAACTAAGACAACTTTAATGTTGTCTGTTCTGAAAACAGTCGTTGTCTGTACTCATAGCAGCAGTATGTCAAACCAACAGAAACAGAAGTTTTTATGACCTCAAATACTATTTTTACCTCACTGAATAAGAAGAAGCTACTTGTACTATGTGAACACAGAAACATGAAGTATCAAAGATACTTAGAGACCATGAGGAACTTCCTGCAGCCTTTGCAAATCAGATTCTGACTGTGGTCAAAGTTATCTGGAAATATCTTTTTTCGATCATTCTCTTGACACTAAGTCCACACTTTAAACAAACTCATAAAGATTTGGTTTCTTAGAAATGTAGCACTTCCCATCTTACTTCAAAGCTAGCTATACGACTTTGAGAATTTTTTTTGTGTTGTCTTACCAGTGATGATATCAGCAACAGTCACCAGCACAGAAGTAAATCTAGGCTCAATCACACGCCTGCAAAATTAGAAAACATTCCAATTTTACTGGTTTTGTCAACTGCACTCCACCACCACCAAGATGTTTCTCACACAGGCATACAAATTTTTCGTGATGAAAAGACATCACAGAACAGCAGTCAGAGATGCAAGTCAAAAAACCTCATATATGTGGTATTTACCCTTCTCCTTTCAGGAAGGCAGTGGGGGTTGGAGGAGTGGCAAAAAGCTTGGAGTACATAAAACCACAAGTTTCATCAGGGAGACAGAAAATAATAGACTAAGGGTAGAGTGTCTGGCAAAGAAATAGAATAACTCATACTATCAGCAAAACTGTTCTGTGCTAACAGGTAAACTGTTTCCAACCTATGCCAAAACCTTGGTAATCAGAATGGAAAAGGCATGTGAGATTTCAAGAGTACCAGTGTTCTACCCGTGATCTGTTGGAACTCTGTGGCAAGTTATTAGGAAATAGAATACCTTGCCACAAAGGTAAGCAGGAGATTAACTTGCTTCTCGTCTCGGCCTGCAAGTGCACTTCTCAGTGTTCCTCTGCGATGCAGTTCCTGCATGACTGCAACCGTGACTTCAGGTGTATGAAGCATGATGGGTGGCTGAACACATACAAGAAGAGTTTAGTACCAAAGCAACATCTTTACACACAACAGAGGGCTGGCTGGTATCAACAAAACCAAAATGGAACCCAACTTAGATTCCTTTCTAGTTACACACTAAAATAAAATTAGTATGACATACAGGGAAAATTAGCAACAGGTGACAGCACAAAACTGACGAGAAGAAAACCCAATGCCTCACCTCCAGTACTGCATCAAGAGCCTTGGACGACTGAAAGCTCCTCAGCAGCTTGTCATATTTTCTCAAAACACGTTTTACAGGTTTACTGACACAGAAATCCTCCTAGAATTCAAAAGAAGAGTTCAGAATAAGACAAATACACACACACACATAATGGATTAGATATATTACCATGAATAATCTTATATATTCCCTCTCTTCCCTTTTTCCAATTTAGCACATTCCAAGAAACCAATTTTTTGGAAATGTTTCAGCATGTATTTTCTTACCACCTCATACCTGTTTTGGCATGTAAGTTCTTCCTTTCACATACGTTCTATATGCTGGTTGTCTCTTCTTTTGAGACTTGTCATTCTTTTCTTCTGGTTTCCTGTGTTTAACATTTAGCACCCCATTGGTCATGCCTACAACTATGGTTTCATCTTCAGGCTAGCATAAAGAAATCACAGAGTTAGGACCCAGAGTTTTTACTTGTGCTCTATTATGCACATATGTGCTCTATTATGCACATATGTGCTCTATCATGCACATTTTTCTATTTTTATCTTTCGTGATAAGGTTCAAATCACAGTATCATAGATGACTTAAGGTGGAAGGCACTTCTTCGAGGTTCTGTGATTGAATACTTTGTTCAAAACAGGGACAGATTCAAGGCTATGCTCACAAGCAACATTGTAGACTGACTAGTGAATCAAGCTCAATGATGCATTAACACCCTTCTGTAACTATAAGGTTTTGTTTTTTCCAACGGCATACAACTACCTTTGGCTATTAGGTGCCATACACCAAGCACGAATCTGTAAGAAAGTAAAGCTATCATGGAACAGCTGGATTTTGAGAAACAACTGAAAGGTGTTTGAAACATCAGTCACTGGTATATGTAATTTCACTTACATAACAAAGCAGGTATAAATTTCACCCAGAAAAATTGTGGATGCCCCATCCCTTGAAGTGTTCAAGGCCAGGATGGATGGGCTTTGAGCAACCTGGTCTATCGGTGGCCTTGCCCAGGGCAGGGGGGCTGAAACTAGATGACCTTTAAGATCCCTTCCAATCCAAGCCATTCTACGATTCTCTGATATGATAAAAGCCTACAGAATTATGACAGGTATAGATGGAGATCAGCTGGTCAATGTCTCATTTAAGGGCATCAGTTGAACCTCATGAAGGTTCAAGTGGAACAACAGGAAGCAATTCTTCACACAAGTATCAGAAATGTGGAACTCCTTGTAAAAGAATCTAGGCAAGGTTTCAAGTTTATCCAAGCTCAAGGAGAGACTGAACAGGCTTATGCAATAGAAATTCACTGAACTACACAGAAACTACACTTTGATGAGTTAATTTCTCATCTGAAAATGAGTTTGGAATTTGGAAGAATATCAACAAACTTATCACACACACTTGCCCTGGGTTTAGTTTTCTATATGCCATATACTTACAGCTGGCTATAGTTGGAAGCAGTGTCTGGAATAAGACCCGCTTTTGGTTTGACTCTGTAAAGGCATTGTAATGTTCTCGTATAATGATTTAAAATTCAAATGGTTTAGTCAATAGAAAATAAAAGATTATGTTTCAAAAGATGTATTATACACACTCTAGAGATGCTAAACTACAGGTATTGCATATTTTGCAGATGCCATAGGGTCTTAAAAGGCTATGGATTCTGTGCTCTCCACCTTAAAAGAAAAAAAATCCAAAGTTCATTTTAGCTCAGCTCCCCAGGTAATACAGTAGGAAATGAAGAAAGGAAGACACTCCCTACACACACTTTCCTCTTCATTCCAGCAGAGCAGGACAACAGTAAAGTAGCAAAGGTAGTAAAGATCCCTCACAGTCCCATTCACATGTCCTTCAGAGGCTACCTAAGGGGGTGACTACATGACAACAGTATTGTTTAAAAACTGGTGCTAGCCTCCAAATTTCTGGCCAGCAGGTAACTTATCCACTGGAAATCAAGCACTTCAGAGAAGTAAGTCTCTGCTGTCTGCTTCCAAGGCAGTAAGACACATGCCTTGACAAACAAATTTGTTTATGCTCACACCTTCTTCTTTCTTCCTCAGACCAACCTGACACCACCAATTTTTAAAGCAAGTTCACACCCTATTCTAAATTTCTCAACAAATTAACTACTTCTTTTTTTTTTTTTGCTACCATGCAAAAGGACTCACAACATTCCTGAAAGGCAAAAGGTGAGTACAATTTTCTTAAAGTCAAAGAACCTCTGTTCTTTGAATACTTTCCCTATGATGTACACTGTCATTCATAAACACATGATTTTGTACTGATCTAGTCAGGTAACATCTGGTATTTCCATCTATTATGTTTAAAACCTTTTAGTGTTTGTTACTCAGGAGAAATATATTCAATCACCCTACTCTGCACGTACAGCATTCTTCTGGAACAGCCAATAGCCATGAAAGCAAAAACTACTTACTTTAGCGACTTAAAAGGTATCAGGAATTACCTTGTCTAGCAAGACTTCTAATACACTTACCGACAACGCAAGACTGAGGATGGATGTTGCGTAGTTGAAGCTGTGGACTACTTTGTAGGATGTAGTACTGTAAATCTTCACATGCCTACACAGAAGGGTAAAGATAAATAAATCGTTAGTAAAGCTTTACTGTAGTCATTTTACAGGAACTTCATCACTCTCATCTTCTATAGATCATTTAAGAAAGCTGAGTATTAATACAATGCATTCCTCACACTACCATTGAGCTTCTCAGGTACAACTCCTCCTGCAACAGAAAGGTTCTGTTAAAAGATATCCAGAAGTCAAGCCAGGATTGCTCTTACCCCAAAAAAGGTGAAAATGGGGCAAGAACAAAAGAAGAAATTGAAGGCAGATGTAGTGACTATTTGAATTCAGAAATGCGTATTAGGAAAACACTAAGACAGCATCCCTTCAAATTTGTTCTCAGATTTTAAATACAAAATCTACTAGCAATTTCTGGGAGTAAATCCATAGATATTCTTGTATCCAGCTGCCCCTTAAGGATTTGGCTGGACGTATGAAGTATTTAACAAATTGGAAAACAAAATATTATCTTACAACGATAAACTTTAGTGTTATGTAATCATAAAGCCTGAGGTAGCCTAGGAAATACAGGAGGGAGGAGGAAAACAGACCCACTGTCATTTCCGACCACTTTGTATTTCTGATGTCTCAAAGACAAGACCAAGTACCAGTACTCATCAACTGAAACCAAACAAAAAAGCATTCTTGGGTACAAGAAGCAACAGCAGAGAGACACAAAACCCAGGCTTTTTAAAGGTGAATACTAATACACTTTTAGCTATTTGAACCGTATTAAAGTTAAGAATAGTCAATTTACAAAGACTGGAAAGGTCAGTTTAGAGATTTAAAAAACTGAACACTCATTCGGAAGTCCCCCTTATGCATTCCCAAATGGCACACACTGACATTCAGATTAGTAAGAGGAAAAAGTTGAGGTGTATCACAGAATCATACTATAGTTTGAGTTGGAAGGAACCTTTTAAAGCTCATCTAGACCAAAGTCCCTACAATAAGCAGGGGCAGCTTCACAGAAGGTACCTTGGCCCCAAGACGTGTTCTCAAATAAAGCCCGAAAAACATGCTCAGATTCACAGTGATGTGTAAGATCTTTCAAAGCAAAAGAGGCCTAAAGAATGCAAACATAATGAAGCCCCAAAGTACACCAACCTGTCCAGGGATCCTGACAATAACCTTTGTCCAGAGCTGTTCAGGCACAAACAAGTTACAGTTTTATGGTGATTTTTAAGTGAAACTAGTAACTGTCCACCTTTTAGTACATCCCAAACTTTGACATATCGACCTCCTGTGAAGAGAAAGCACACAAAACAGTCTTACATATGTACACACTTATGCTTCTCTGAAGAAGTTTTCATAGAGTGATGCAGTACCTCCTTCACAGGTACCTTTAATTCCTAAGTCTTCTGTACCTACTCACCATCCTCTTCCATTCTATCTCCTGGCACAAGACACATTACAAGCCTGCTCTTTTTTAAGCCATTCTGAATGGAGCTGAATGATTCAACCATTCTCCAACCATATTCATTACAAAAAAAAAAGTCTATAAACTACGGGGTTACAGTACTTCTGATGCAATGGCAAGAAGAAACTACAAAGGCTTGTCAACATAAGAGAAAGACACAGTCCCATCTTTTCAAAACCTAGGTATGTTAATTCCTTCACTTTAGAAGTGGGCCAATTAGAGCCTGCGTTTGTCATTAAAAATGTCTTTGGGAGGGGGAAACAGCAACTACAAGAATATCAAAACAAAGACAAAAAGGAAAGACCCCTACTTGCACTCTTCAGATAAATACAGATTCCTACAAAAGATATTTGAGAAATCCATCTGTCACATCACTTACCACTTCATTATCAAACTAAAACACCACACAAAAAAAAAAGTAGCTGAAGTATTTCTCAAATTAGGACCACAGAAAATAAATTTGATTTATTTGATTTTATAGAATTACCTGCAGATACTAGAAGTCCACCAGATGGGAACAGAAGCACACTTTCCACAGGATGGCCATGTTCTATTGTCATGACACTACTCTTTGTTCGTGCATCAAACAATTTCACAGTGTGATCATAGGAACCTGCAAACACCACCATAAATAGCTTCAGTTTCATAATTTCAACTATTTCAGGAATTAAAACAGCCGTGTCCTACCATCTAAAGGACATCCTGGCTAATAGCAATAGTTTTAAACTATGCACATAAAAACACCTTATGGTTTACATTTGTTAGTTTACAGCCTTAGGGCAACATAAATTTTCTAATTCTAGCCCTAGCCACATGTCAGTCTGTAAAAGTAATTTGTTTTCATTACACTTCCATTAATCAAGTGTACTTATAACAATTAATATCAGGCAACCTGATAAAACCTAGCCTCTTGTGCCTCCTGAAAAAACAAATACTAGGTTTTTTTCACAGCAATTTTCCACAGATTGATACAAAGCTACCGCTAGGAAAACCAAAAGCAACTGGTTTTCCAATATATATTATTAGAATATTCCAATATATTTCCAACAAATAACTCCACATGACCTCAAATTTTTGAGTCTGCCAGTTACGGGCCGTACAAACTAGCGTCCTGCTCCAGAAACTTGGTACAACACTTCAGTAACCCATAGCCAAAGGATACATTCACAGTATTTTCTTAACTTTGAAAAGTTAGAACAGTTCTGTTAACCCTAATAGGCTAAACCAAAAAGATGCTAAACTCCCTTCCTGCAAAGTTTCCCTAAGGCATCAGTGTCAAGCTTAAAAAGCAAGCAAAAAAAGGAAACAACAAAGTAAGCATTGCACAGGCAGATTGATCCTTCATGACTAAAATACAATAAAAAAAGACCCTACTGTATCAAAAAGTATCTTTCAGCATTTTTCAATTTAATCCAAAAGAAGCATAAATAAAAAATAAAACCAAACCTGTTATGAAGACATCTGCATTCACTTTACTTGCACAGCCGCATCTCACATAATCAGTATGTTCACTGTATGAGATGATTTCTGTGGCACTTGGAATATCCCACAAATTTGATGAATAATCATCACCACCAGAAAATATTCGGTATTTATCAGAAAGGAAGCCCACTACATGAACTGGTCTAGAAAACAAAGTCCACAACATCCAAAGTTAAAATATATTCATGCTTCAAGAAGAGCTAGTGTGTATTAAGAGTTTATTAAAGTACTCTAACTTAGAAGTGTAGTGTTTAATATTCGAACTTACGAAGCCTCACTTTGTAACAGCAAATTATAAGTATGACTGGTTTGAACAATGTTCCTGTTCTTTAAAATCACTAATGAAGTCTTTATTATCACCATAACATCCCGACAGATGTTGGCAGAATGCACAGGTATGCAAATCTTACTGCAGTTAACCTAGCCATTATAACATAACACCCAATTTACAAATAGACCTCAAACACAAACACTCTGAAGGTCAGTCTGGGTACATCCCACTGAAAGGGGGGTTCTTGTTGTTCTATACAGATAAAAGACACATTGATCTTTCATAGCACGGAAGTCTGTTGAAGCATTATCACTGTCTTCTCCTCACTGATACATCAGAACTTCTAATTTCTTCCACACCCCACCCCACACTACCATTATGCACTTCTTCTGTTTTGTTTTATGAGCTTTTTTTTTTTACGGAATTCCTGCTTTTCCTGGCGTATTTCTTTACTTTTTTGGTTTAGACACTTTTTAGAACTCTTCTCCCACCAGCATCAAATAAAATGTGCTTATCAGTGCAATGTACTCACAAGACTGGATCTACACAATATATTAAGAGACACCTACCTGAAACAGAAAATGTATTTACTCTTCTACATACTTGATTCATATTTAGAATTTTTTAAAAACGCATTCCAATTTGAAATTTAATCTTAAAATCTACTTTCTAGTAAGATCTACATGAGACAGTTAAAAGCAAAGTAAATCGGTGCTCCTCAGATTTTCAGCAGCATGTGAAGAAAATATGTATTTTAACATAAATACCGTATTTTAACATAAATACTGTATATTGATGAAGCACTGGAACAGGTTGCTCAGAGAAGTTGTGGATGCCCCTTCCCTGGCAATGTTCAAGGCCTGGCTGGATGGGGCTCTGAGCAACCCGGTCTAGTAGCAGGTGTCCCTGCCCTGTGGCAAGGGGGCTGGAACAAGATGATCTTTAAGGTCAAACCATCTGGTCTGTGATAAGTCTGTGGTGTGCAAATACAACAAAGAAGCTTATGCACGCAAAGGAAACAAACCAATCCCGTCTTACTTAGTATGACCCTCAAACTGCCTCAGTGGTGCTTTGCCGCCGATGTCGAAGAGGCGGATGCCACCGTCCTCACTGCCGGCGGCGAGCAGACGCCCATCGTCCCTGTACGTGGCACAGTACGCGGCGTCCCGGAAGCGAGAGAACGTCTTGATGGGCTCCTGGGAGTACCTGCCGTAGATGTGGATCTGCCAAAACAAGACGGCATTACATTTCCTTGTGTGATACCAACTGAAGGACAAGAGCGTAAAAGCCTCAGAAAAGCCACTTACCCTCGAGGATGCTGTGACAGCGTAGTTATATGGCGGGACTGGGGAGAAGTCAATTTTATTCACGGCACCAAATTCCTTTATCTGAACAGGTGTCTAAAACAATTGTGATAAGGATCATTAAATACACATAAGCCCACCATCAAGTATGAAAACAACAAAATAAAAGCTATTCTTCCCACAAAGAGCTCACAACTCCATTAGAACCAAAACGTTTTTTAAAGACAATGATAGTGAGTTTCACTTCTGCCAGGCCACTCCTGTTCTTGTAATTTTTTTCCAATTCGCACATTACAACCGACCCATTACTTATGTGTTTTGAGGTAAAAAACTAATTCATGCGTGTTTAGAAAAACATTTCAATTGCAGGAAAGCAGTTAAAAAAAGCATTCTGGGGCAGTAACTGCGACTGTTGGGCCGCTTCCTCCTACCTTGTATCCCCGCCAGTACAGCGTGTCCTGCGTGATTCTCTCCCCGAGCTTGGGGCATGCCTGCACCACCACCGGCTTGTACGCGGCCATGGCGCACGGGGCGCGGGGCCGGGCCGGGGGGGCTCAGCGGGAGAGGCTCGGGAAGGGCCGATGGGCTCCGGGCACACGGGACACGCTGCGCCGCAGCGATGGCGGGCACCGCGCCTGTCGCGAGGAGAGGAAGCGCAGGAGCACCGGCATTGCGTCATCAAGGCGCGCCTCTCGCCGGCCAATCGGCGGGGCGGCGAAACCTCACTTCCGCCCGCGGCGCGGCGGCGGCGGCCGGAAGCCGAGGTGAGGCCGGGCCCGGGCTGGTGCGGCTGCGGCGGTGCCCGCGCCGTGCGGCGCCCCGCCCTCGGGCCTTTCCTGCCGGCCTGTCTCCTGGGAGAGGGGACGGCTCCAGGAGCTGCGCGAAGCCCCGTCCCACCTGCGGCTTCCCGCCGTATTGTGAGCAAGCCGCGAGTGTTCTGGGGTTAGCTCTGTCGGTTTAAAAGGGATTTGGGTTTTCTCTTACGTGCGTGGTAGAAGCAATTTATGTTGCGAAAGACATAAAGGGGCTTGAAGTAAGTTTAACTTTTGTTTCAAGCTTAATGTTTTTAGGAAATAAAGGAATCTTATAGTTTGTTTCTGGCTTGATATAAATCTGGTTGGTTGTCATGTGGTGGGTTTTTTGTTGCAACTAGGCGAATATTCCGAGCATCATTTCTATGAAACTCCTACTCTCTTAATTACGGAATTTGGTTTAAACATCCAGATGGTAAAATGTAAATGGAGAATTCAGTCACTAACTTGTGACAGCAACAAGGTTCGTATTTCACCAGTATTTTGACTGACAAAACTAAATGCCATAAGCTTAAATGAAGTTTGATGTGTTTTTTATGCACTGTTTTGCAGAATGTTCTTAATCGGTGTTACATCTGTTCAGTTGCAGGTTGTTCAAAAAATTGGGCTTGGCTGGCCAGAATTGCTCCTGGCTGGAAACGATGAAGCATAATTTTGCATGAAACTTTTACATGACTGAGATCATGGCGTCTTCAACGAACTTAGGTGTCGGGGCCCAGTTAATTGTGGAAGAATGTACCACGAGCTACAGCCTTCCGCCCATGCCAGACATTAAAGTGGAGCATCAGCTTGACACCAGCACAGAGGAAGGCCCAGCGCAGAGTGTCACCATGGGGATGAAATTTATTTTGCCCAATAGATTTGATATGAATGTCTGCTCACGATTTGTGAAGTCTTTGAATGAGGAGGACAGTAAAAATATTCAAGATCAAGTCAACTCTGACCTTGAAGTTGCATCTGTCTTATTCAAAGGTTGAATTTATGGCACAAATTATTATCCGTGGACTGTGTCATCCTGTTAAGTTATTATGTTTTCAAAAAAAAGGAAAAGCTTCTGCCTTATATGTGTATTGATCAGTTTTCTAAGATTTGTTCCTCTAACATTTTTGTTATGTGCGTAATGGGTTATTAATGTAAAATTAACTTTCTCCAATATTATTTTCCATATCACATTTTAAATATTTATATTAATTGAAAAAGTGGTGGCTCAAAAAGTCTCTTAAGTTAGTAAGAGCTGATGCCGATTATGAAAACAAGCTGCTTCTGTATGGCATGTCCTACAGCAGTATGCTTCTTCACAAAACGCTACTGAAAGCACTTCAGCTTCAGTAGCTTTCAGCAACGTGTTGTGTCTTTTCATGAGTATGATGAAAGATAAGACAGGCCATGTGTGTTTATCACTGTGGCTGTACAAAGCCTCTAGTTGTAGCAATGGGCTTGCCAGTGTAGCTTCACACTGCTTGAAAGCAAATGCTGCTCCAGGTCTGGATCCCTGCAGCTAATCCAGCCATTGCTGGGCAGCTTCATCAGAATTGATCCATGCTTTTTCGTGGCCGAGGATATTCATACAGAGCAAAATCAGGACTTCCATCTACTTCCCTTTAACAATTGTGGTTTCTAGCACTTGTTGTCATATTTCAGACTGTTAGTGGTGTATCTTTTCATGAAATTTCCTGTAACAGATGCAAACACAGGCCTACTTTGAATATTGATGGTTTCACTGACTTGTGTTGTTTGGCTGCAGTTCAGCCTTTGTAGTTTTCAAACTTTTTTGATTTGCCCCACGTGCTCACTAGCAGAGCCGCAGGTCTGAGCAGGAGATTTAGGCCCATCAGCAACAGGGTTGTTTTTCTGAGGTAATATTTGTAAATCTCTTAGAAGTAGTCCTGCAAATCCAGGGACCGCAGGTCAAAATCTGTGGTAGGACTCTTAATTCAGTGCAGTCAGTTGTAGCTGTTTGATTGGCAAACAAAATGTAATTTTGTTTTCTTTCTGTTACACTCTACTTCTTTTAATTAGTTCTTTCCCTGAATTTGTGCTTGCATTTATGATCGAAGTTCTCTATGGTGTTAATTCAGTGTATGTGTTAATTAGCTTCCAGTCATTAATTAGTTGTGCACACTGGTGTCAGATCAGTTAAGCCAGTGTGGAGTTTGATGCTTCAATATGTCTTTCCAGTATTTAATCAGTTAGCTTTTTAAAAATTGCTTGGCTTTTCAATTACTTCTCAAAACCAAAAGCTACTTTTGAGAACTAGATGCCAAGACAACATATAAATATATTCTGTAATAAAATGCCATTAGCTTCTAAGAGAAGGCAAGAAAAATTAGTATGAAGGAACACAACAGCAGTGAATGACTTCCTGAATTTGAAGTGGTGACCTGCTGTTGCATTTTATGTAAGTTAGTGTGGAACATATCTTCCTGCTGGATAAGTATTCATCAGGCTTTCATAATGCTGTTAGAATTTTATCCAGGAGTGGGAAGAGCCTTGGTGAAGAAAGGTAATGAAAGTTGTCTCTACTCATGCAGTGGACTGGTTAAGGAGCAGACAAAGGCTGAGCAGTCTGACCACAGCTGCTTCATGTTATTGTCGTGGAGAGTGTCTATAAGAAGATGACAGGTTAAGTGGAGCCTTCTTACCAAATGAATCCATGCCAGGCATGTTGAAAAATCTAGACAAAGGCTTACCTCATTTAGAGACCAGCTTGTCTCTGGGTGACATCATGCCATACTGAATGTGTAAAGTAGCATGATTGTTCTGTGCTAAAAACTAATGCAGCCCTTTATTCAGCTTTCACAATACACAGTGGAAAAAGCACATGGCACAAGGCTTTCTTAACATGGGTTTTAAAGGTCTTGTGGATTTTAAAGGTCTTGTGATAGTGGTGCTTTAGCGTTTGACTTAGAATCTATGGCTTGCTTTTAATGCTCTTATTAGTACTGAAATGCTGTTTGTGTTTTTTGTTCAATGTAGCTGAATGCAACAGCCACACTTCTCCTTCCCCTGGTATCCAAGTAAGACATGTTTATACTCCATCAACTACTAAGCATTTCTCACCAATAAAACAATCAACTACACTAACTAACAAACACAGGGGAAATGAAGTCTCTACAACACCTCTGCTTGTAAACTGTAAGTATCCTTCTGCTTTACTATTAATAATTATTTTGTGAACTTTATGTTGGATGCTTGACAGATTTATGCAGTTTTTTCTTTGGTATTGCAATGAACTTTAAGGTAGGAAGAAAACCTGAGATAGTCTTGTCTAATTTCCCATGGGTCCAACCATAAAATAGTCATCCATCTGATACATGGAATTCATGACTGTAGTTTATTTTCCAGGAATAATCTAATTCTTGATTTTAAAAGTATAGGTAAGGGCTTTTCTGGTTTTTTTCTAAGTTGTAAGTTAATGTACTTCATGCCCATGTTTTCAGAGCTTATGCATCTTAAAATTAGATGATCGGTAAATGCTGCAGAATACTTAAGATGTAATGTAATGTAATGTAAATATTTTATACTGCAAGTGTCATGATTGTCACAGATCTTGAAAATCAAGGAAGTATTATTTGTGGTGGGTTTTTTTCCTGAATTGTCAAGCATTTTCTTTATAAATTAATTTGCTGTAATTTACTTCATTAGTAAATTATTTACTCTATAAATTACACATCAGTTTTTTATAAAGAAAAATCCTACTTGCATGGGAAAAATTAATCTGGAGCTGAACAAAATACAGTGTGTTTCTGAACAAACTAAACTTTCGTGTAGTCACTTGGAAGAGGACAGTGAACATTTACAGTTCACATAATCATTAGCTAATTTTGTTACTATATCATGTGGATAATTTATTACATGTAGCCTCCAGAGCACCTTTCAGGCCTGCTCCAAGATGGAATTATCAAAACCATGCACCCATCCAGTTTTTTGTGGGATCAGAGGTTTTTTCTTCATAATGTCTCAAATAACAAAAATAATCCCACAATCTTTTTCCCCTCTGTATATCAAGTTGTATGTCGTTTTGTAATGTCTTACATATTCCACATTGTAGTGAGTGAGGGTCACACTGGAGGTTTTCTTTGTTGAGTAGCAGAACAGGTCTTGTGGTCATTTAAGTGTGATTTTTAAATTAAACATCCTCAATTTATCAAAATATGTTTATTTTCATTTGCCAGACGGTCTTAATGTGATCTTGGGTTGCTGACCAAACAGCAGAGAAGAGGGCATGTTGCTTTTCTAAAGTCAGTGTGGAAAGTGTCTTTGCTTTCAAGAATTACTGCTGCGTTGGTTTAAAAATTACCTAAACCTATGAAACTTTCTGGAAAATTTTCAGGTTTTAAGAGTGATTTAAGTTCAGAGCGTAAGGTGAAATTATCTACACTCTCAGTTACAAGTTCTGTACTGCTGAAGCCAACAGACATGTTATGCTCACATAATGAAAACTGGTGTATGTAACTCGTACTTTTGCTTCGTGTTTTTGCAGCTTTATCAGTTCATCAGTTGGCTGCTCAGGGAGAAATGTTGTATTTGGCCACACGTATTGAACAAGGTGAGACAGAAGGAGGTTAAATGCCTCCTTTTTTTCTTTGGACCATTTATATGCTGTTGTGTTTGACCTTTTCCCCAAAGCTATAAAGTCCTCAATTCTGCTACAAATTGGAGGATATTTCAGGTGTCTGTTCTTTGCAGATGTGGACTGTTGTTTTGCATCAGTCTATTATTCACTTGCTGTATGATTCACGTTTTAAATTAAAACATTGATGTTAGTAGGAGTAGGTAAATCCCTTCCTCTCACTGCCCTCTAGCTATATAGGTAATCCATGGAACTAAGAAAGGAATATGTTAGTTCTGTCACAGCAGTTTATTTTATTTTAAATTTATCTTTAGAATTTAAAACATACTTTTGTTAACAGTGGTTTTCCAATTCTATTTAATCAATCAGCATAAAGACCTGCATGTCGCTAATTTAAGCCATGGCTCACACCTGCAATATAATAGTACTACACATTCTGAGTAGTGTGGCATTTGTATGTCCATAATATATATGCAAAATTTCAGCTCTACCTAACAGATTTATTAATTTAGTAACATTAATAGTATATTCTTACTGCACTAATAGTAATCACCCATGATTTCAGTGCATCCTTGTTGAAATGTTTCCTGGAAAGCAGGTAATGAGTCACTGAGCCTAAATACTTTGTAATGAGCCATGCATATGAAAAGCAAATCAATTCTGGAGTGTTGTAGCAGTTAAAAATACTTATTTTGGTGCTATGATAAGCATGGAATTTTTAAAGTACTTAGATTTAAAAAAAAAAATCCAGTTGACATATTTGTCAGCCGGTTGTTAAAAGAAGTTCTTTATTTCTTCTTCTAGCTGCACTAGATATAGACCTTAATTGTTTTCACAGACCACCTTATTGATTACATGAACTTTGTGGGCAATGGAGTTGTTTTATCTATATTGCTGTACAAGTTCATTCTGTACAAGATTGTGTGGCTCACTGTTGAAAAAAACACAGTTGACAGTATAATACAGGATGTACCTCTTTATTTTTCAAACATCCATTATCTTCTTTACAAAGGGAAAGCCCAGATTACAGACAACTTGTAACGTTTCTGAGTAAAAACAGAGTTTGATTTATAGGGCTTAAGAACTTAAGTTTTAAATTATTAAACTAAAGGCTGAAATTTTACTTTGGTCAGTTGGATGTGTTTTTCTTTCTTGGACAGAGATATTACTGTCCCGGTGGGACAGAATTTTGTTTTTAAAATTGGGAATGACTTTTAGGTCACACTGGTTACTGGTGAATAGATGTTCATGGACACATCAACACATTTCACCAGCTGATACAGTGCATTAGTGAAAGGGATTACTAAGTTATGTATTTTTCTCTGAACAGAAAATTTGATCAATCATAAGGATGAAGAAGGATTTACCCCTCTGATGTGGGCTGCAGCTCATGGGCAGATAGCAGTAGTGGAATTTCTCCTCCAGAATGTAAGGAAAAAATCACGATTGATTTTGAATTTATTTACTCTTTAGTTTGTTTTGCCCTCCTAAGTTTGTCGATGCTGCTACAAGCTCAAAAGTTTTAGAGTTAAGGTCTATGTAAAACCTCAAATTTGCTTCTTTTTTAAAATTGATACTTTATTTCAGGGTGCAGATCCTCAGATTCTGGGGAAGGGACGAGAAAGTGCCCTCTCACTGGCCTGCAGTAAAGGATACACAGATATTGTCAAAATGCTGCTCGACTGTGGAGTTGATGTCAATGAGTATGACTGGGTAAGACTCTAGCTTGAATTTAGTCAGAGGGTGCTTTGGTCAGAAAATTGAAGCAGGACATAGCACTGGCTTGGGTTTAAAAGTTGTTCTCCCTCTTCTGAAATACCTGAGAGTTTCAAAACTTCCATAGGATAAAAGAATTTGGTGCTGCTAGTTCTGACTTCTTCGTAGGAAGAGAATGAGACTATTGCTGACTTCTTGTAGAAGTATGATCTCACAGTTTGAACAGCAGAAAAAAAAAGATGGGAGTTGTGTAGATCTAAAGCAGAACCTCATTTTTATAAAACCTAGAAAGTCTCTTACTGGTACATGGAAGTATGTTGGTGTGTTAAGGAATTACAGTTGCGGACTGCTTAATCACTAAGTGTCTGAGGCATTTCTCTGCTTTTGCAGAATGGAGGCACACCCTTGCTATATGCGGTACATGGGAACCATGTGAAATGTGTAAAAATTCTTCTTGGTAAGCAGACCATCCAAACCAAATTATCAGTAATAATGTACCATCAGTTCTCATTGTCGGAAATACAAGATTCTATTCCTATTTTACGTAGAAAGTGGTGCTGATCCAACTATCGAAACAGATGCTGGCTATAATTCCATGGATTTGGCTGTAGCCTTGGGCTATCGGAGTGGTGAGTATTGCAAATGTAAACCCTTTTTAAAAAATTTTAGTTTTTACAGCTCCTTGATTATGTAGCTGCTGTAATGGCGTAGTAGAGGTTTTGCAGCTCTTAGCATGTTACCTTTCCTACAAGTCTTAATAATCCTAAATGCATCAGGCCAAAATGGGTAGGAGCTTTCATTCTTGTTTCAGAAAATCAGGTGCTTAGTAAGAAAATGTCACTGACCTGGATCTTTATCAGTGGACACAAATAATAGGGCTTAGGGCTGATGCAGCCATGACTCAGACAAGGGGAGCTGAGCTGTTCCCTCACCCTGTACAAAGGAGTGTGTTACTGGCCAGTGGTAAAAGGCTAGCAGCCCTCCTGAACCCCTCACCATATCTTACTGGCATGATGTGATGTAGTTTGCAAAAACTTCTTCAGTCAGATCAGCTTTAGCTCTAGTTTGTCTTGGAGGCAGACAGTAATCAGTGAATTATACTATCGTGCTTGGTTATGGAAACAAGAAGCAAAGAAGGGACTCCTTACTGTTTTTTTCCCCTCATTGCTGCTGTCATTTTGAAAGCTGTGAAATGTCTGCCATTACAGAAATGAATGGAATGAAAAAGTAAGCCCAGCACTTTATATATAGCTTCTCCAAACAGAGCCCTGTGCTTATGAATGAGCCAGTGTCATGGTTTAACCCCAGCCAGCAGCCAAGCCCCACACAGCCAGCCACCCACTCCCCCACCAGAGAGATCGGGGAGAGAATTGGAAGGGTAAGAGCTGGAGAACTTATGGGTTGATAAAAAGACAGTTTAATTGGGAAAGCAAAGGCTATGCACACAAGCAAAGCAAATCAAGGAATTAATTCACTGTTTCCCATGAGCAGGCAGGTGTTCAGCCATCTCCAGGACAGCAGGGCCCCATCACACATAATGGTTACTTGGGAAGACAAACTCCATCACTCCAAATGTTCCTCCTTCCCCCACTTTATGCACTGAGCATGGTGCCACATGGTCTGGAATATCCCTTTGGTCAGTTTGGGTCACCTGTCCTGGCTGTGTCCCCTCCCGATCTCCTAAGCACCCCCAGTCCCCTCCACAGTGTGGCAGTACCAAAAGCAGAAAAGGCCTTGGCTCTGTGCCAGCCCTGCTCAGCAAGAACAAAAACATCTCTGTATTATCAACCCTGACTTCAGCACAAATCCAAAACACAGCCCCATGCCAGACACTGAGAAGAAAATTAACTCTACCCCAGATGAAACCAGCACAGCACAACTTCACAGATGTCTACATACAAGACTGCTTCAAGAGCTCAATCTCGAAGTGTTTCACAGAAGAAGTTTTTAATAAGTGTTTTCTGTTTGCAGACGAAAAACTTGCTTTCCATGTGCTATCAGCTTATTCAAACCAAAGACCTGATGATGACCCCCAAAAACATCATCTGCCTAACTGGATGTATTGTTTTTGCGTTATATAAGGCTTTTATTTTCTGAAGGAATGCAGACTTTCTTCACAGAATGAATTTATACATACCTGGTTTTTATTAAATGATTGTACAGGACAAGCAGGTATCTGCCAGAAAAAACAGTATAACCCTAAAAATACCAAAAAAAATCAACGCTAATTAACCTCATCTCTTTCTCTGCTTTAGTTCAACAGGTTATTGAGTCTCATTTATTAAAGCTGCTTCAAAACATCAAGGAATAATGGTTGGCTCTTCTGCAGGTGCCACTTCTTGGCTTGGAGATTTGAAGTGCTGTTTAGCTCTCTTATCGGTGACAAGAGTTGGTTGTTTTGTAACTTTACCTCAGTTCAACTGGTTTTAGTTAAGCTTTTTAGTATGCTTTCTCTTCTTTCACTGTTAATACAAATATGCAATGTCATCCTTTCCTTAAATATATTTTATATAATTTTAGAAGAAAGAGTCAGTTGCTGTGCATGAAAAACTTTGTAAATAAACCCAGTTTTGACCATCTAAATGTTTACACTGAGTGCGGTGGGTGGCACTATGCCAAGTGTCCTACTTCATCAGATCACTGATACATATTCACAAGAAGAAATGTGTTTAGGTATTGAGGTATATCACCACAGAAGATGGATATCTTTACTATTGGTAATACCGAAGTGTACACTGTGTGTCAAGTTTTCAAGATTCCCTGGTTAATATTTATCCTGGCTGGAGCCAGGACAGGGTTCGTTTTTGCAACAGTGAGGAGGGGGCTTGGACCCAGAGGTTATTCTGTATCACCTCACCTCTTTGCTAAGGGCATAAGGTGGTCTCTTCCAGGGAGAAGGAGTTCCTTCTAGTCAGGGTGGACTGGCTGCAGTGGGGTCAGGTCAAGCTCTGCAGTGAGCATTTTTGCATGTGAATCACTCTCTTTTGTACATTTTTGTTATTAATATTGTTGCTGTTAAAGTTTTTCTTACCTCATTGCTGTTTCCAGTAAACTTTTCTTATCTCAACCTGTGCTCTTTACCTTTTGTACCTCGAATTCCCCTTTCCATCTCACCCCAGGGGAAAGCAGAGAGGGAGTGGGTGAGCAAGCAAGCAGCAGTGTGGTTTGAAGAGTGCCAGTGGGAGCACTAAACTGGGCAGTGTTGCCGTGGGTCGGTTTCTTGAGATGGCATGGCATACCACAGCCTTCTTGGAGAGCGCAGTGATGCTTGCTCGGGGAGAGCGGCTGTTCCGCTCCCCGTGCCCCTTCCAGGCTGCCCCTTGCATCCTCCGGAAAGCTGAAGCCCCGCAACACGGTGACGGTAAAGGAGGTGAGAATGCTCTCTGCATGAGGACTGCAGCAGATCTCTTATTTCATGGTGGCTCCCAGAAGCCTAGGCCCAGCACACGCGCTGGCTCCCAAAGGTAGAGAGCCAGCACACAGCATGGTTCCCCAAGGCAGAGGCTGCTGCCCCAAGGCAGAGCAGAATGCGAGAGAGCATCACGTGCCATGCAGGGTCCTTTATCCGGGGTGAGGGGGGCGGAGAGAGCACATGGACCAATGGTCACAGGGCATAGGGGTGGTACACGGGCGGAGTTGGGGTAACAGAATCAATGGGAGAAACCCGAGGGAGTGGTTAGGGCTTAGGGGCGGGGAAGGGGGGACCCACGTGGAAAGGCAAGCACAGGTGTGGGGAAAATGCACAACACCACAGGGCAATACCATTCCTAAACCACAGCAGTCTTGTTTGGCACCCAATATGGAGCAGGAAGGATTGAGATTACAGATCTGACCAGAGGGGATTGGAAACAAATTTGATCTAAGCATTTGCTGTATTAGGTAGGGAGCCACTGGTCACAGTGTTGCTTGGTCTGTTGGTGTAACCCTTTACGTATCCTTGTTTGTGCTCCTCCTGATGCTGTTTTTCAGAGGAGGGAGAGGGATCAGGATTGTTCTGGTGCTGTACTGGGTGACATCAGTTTATGGCATGATAACATCAGTGAGAGTCATTTGGGATGTGCATTCAGTGCTGCTCTCCTGCCCTTATGTCACACACTACATTTTTGGACTCCATTAATAGTCATGTCCAATCTGGTGGGGGGAGAGGGTGATTTTCCCCATGTATTCACTCCTATTACAAGAGCTTTTGAGAATTTTGAACTCCCTTTGGATGTTAAGGAAAGCATGTTCTTGTTGCAAGTCTGCCAGGTCTCCTCAGTACGGTCTACATCATGTTTAGGTATTTCTAGGGAGGTTATTCAGACATCTGCCCTGAGGATGGATAGTCATGAGTGGCGTGGAATGTGGGAGAAAATGGGCAAGCTTTTGAAGGATTATTGTGCTTCATTGGTTTGGAAATTCACCCTGGAACAACTACAGGATCCTGAGAAAGTGGCAGAATATGTGAAGGAAAACTGCTGCGGCAGTTCCAGAGAGGCACAAAGTTATGTAATGTGCTGGGCTCTGGCTACTGTTTCCTGGACACTGCTTGTCCCTAAACAACACCCTCAGGGGAGGAGGAGGAAAGCAGTCCCACAGGCACCGTGACCACTCAAACCGCAGCTGAACCAGAGCAACAACCTCTGCTGGTAGCAGTCGCCCCCATACAGAAGAAGAAATCCAAGACCAAATCATCTTGGAGGTATAAGGAGGAAGCAGGGTCCTCCTAACAGGAGGAAGAGGCAGGGCCAGAGATAATCACCCCATTTCTACCCCTGGGTAAGCTGTGAGATGCACAAGAAGATTTCAGCCACCACTCATGAGAGCCCCTGGTGACCTGCCTGGTCCAGTGCTGGGATATTGCAGCCCGTGATAGGAAACCAGATGGTAGTGAAGCCAGGCAACTGGGATCCCTGTCCTGGGATGTGGGCACGGACAAGGGGGTTGGGAAGAGGACAGAAACTCAGACCCTGGAGGCGACTCCCATCAAGCATGAAGGAAAGGTACTCTCAAGGATGATCTAGTAGTGCACCCAAGCAGGTGGAACACCATGGAAAAAGGTATCCAGTGACTGACAGAATTAACTGTGCTGGACATAGCCTACAGGGATTTGAATAATGAGCAGATAGATCCTGTTGGGCAGATTAGACACTGAATAATCAGTGGTTATATATATATTTATTTTATATATATATATGTATATATATATATATACATGTGTGTGAGTGTGTGCGTAGGGTTTGTTTCAGAACAATTTGGTTGCAATGGAGAGGACGTATGTAGCCATTTTGGTTATTGTTATCTATAGTAATAATATAAAAGCACAAAAGTACCACTGAAGAAAATATATAAGGAAAAGAAAGAGAAAGAAAGGATAAAGGTAGAAAGGTATTACCACCATCAATCCAGTGAGGAGACATGATTGTTGCAATTTAGATGTCCATTGGTTAAACTGATGTTCTCAGTCTTCTGGCTGCCAGTGCTGGGATAGATGTTTAAAGGTGAAGTCCCTCCTACACGTCATGCCACGAAAGCTGCATGGAGTAAGTGGGTCTTGCTGATCACACCGCTTGGTGTGCCTCCAATTCTCTCTAGTCTGCCACAGGGGGAGGGGAGTCTTAGTGAGCAGTGTGTCACTTCAGTGGGAACACTGACAGTACCTGATTTCTTTCCAGCTGCCTTCCGCTGGTAGTCTTGGAACAACTAGGCCAGTGCATTGTAGGTTGAAATTTCCTTAGTACAAGAAAGTCTAATTGTAAGTCCAGAACTCCTAGCTCCTAAATATTCTTCACGCAGTGGCTGAAAGCAGATTATCAGCTGTACGGGAAGAAAAGCCACAGCCTCCTGCACTACAGTCTTCTTCAGCCACAGTGCAGTCCTTTGGATCATAAAATATCTCAAGTTGAAAGGGACCATAAAGATCACTGAGTCACATTCCCTGCTCTTTGCAGGATATCCCTGTGAGTCCCTTCCAGCTTGAAATATTCTGTGCCTACCTCAGACTAAACCATGTGATTAAGCATCATCCAGATGCTCCTTGAATGCTGACAGGCTTGGAGACTATTTTCCTGGAAACCTGTTCTAGTGGCCAACCACCCTCTCAGTAAAGAGCCTTTCCCTCAGTTTAGTCTGAACTTTCCCCTGATGCAGTATTATTTCATCTCCTTAGGTCCTGTCTCTGGTTATCAGAGAGGAGATCAGTGCCTGCCTCTCCACTTCCTCTCATGAGAAAGCTGTAGGCTGCCATAACATCACCTCAGTCTCCACCAGGCTGAACAGACCAAGTGACCTCAGCCGCTCCTCATACGGCTTCCCCTTCAGACCCTTCACCATCTCTGTGCCCTCCTTTGGGCACTCTCCAATACCTTTATATCTCTCTTATCCTGTGGCACCCAAAACTGCCCCCAGCACTCGAGGTGAGACCACCCCAGTGCAGAGCAGAGCAGGACAATCCCCTCCCTTGCCCGGCTGGCAATGCTGTGCCTGATGCACCCCAGGATAGGGCTGGTCCTCCTGGCTGCCAGGGCACTGCTGACTCAAGTTCAATTTGTCCCCAACCCAAACCCTCACATCTCTTTCTGCAGGGCTGCTCTCCAGCCTCTTGACCTCCAGTCTGGGGGATGTCCCAGTGCAGCTGTTCAGTTAAAACAGCAATTAAGATTTTGAAATTAGTTGGAAAAAATCAGACAATGTTAACTGATTTTCTGGGACTTCTGCACTTAGTCAAAGCTACAGTGGATGATGGGACATAATAGTTTTGCACAAATAATAGATAAGCTTTTGAAAGAAGCTTTTCAGCAGCTCTTCCCCAACAGTACATAGGGGTTTTCCCCATGTAGTGTTCACGGTTCCAAGCATTTCTCCATTGTGTCCACTAGAGGTCTGTTATCTACCGACATCCATACACCCCTAATCCCTGCCTTTCTTCCCCAGGCCATGGGTAGAGAGCCCAACCTCCAAGTTCCTGTATTTCTTGTATAATGTCTCTACTGTGGTTATTTTTTTCTATTTGAAAATAAATTCATAAACGAAGGAAATGAGTACTATTTAAAGAACATGCACTGTGATTCTGACGAAAGGGACTGGAAGGCTGGAGAACAATCCAGCCAAGTTCTCTGAGTCAGAGCCAGAGAAATAATTAACTAAACATGCTAACTTTGAAATAACAAAGTGACTGAATATACAAAAGGGGAAAATGTAGGAAAAAAATTCTAAACCTACATGGATTAAACCTAAATTTCTGGCTAAATTTCTTTCTGACTTTATGTACTGAAACATCTGTGGTACATAGAAGGTGTACACTGGGTCAGAACTAACCTGTGAAAGGCTGTGCGAGAGCCAGCGCAGAGATACATTTCTTTCATGAAGCTGAAATCTGAAATGGAATCAGCCTTAGGGGAAGTGAAGCAAAAAAATGTAACTGAGCTTGCAGGTGTTGGTGAAATCCTTGCTCCATTATCTGTCTCCCAGGCTTTGACACCTGTATTCTTATGCAGCATTTACACCAGTTTTATCGTATCATGCATGATTAAATCAGATGAAAGAAACAGCAAATCTGACATGCCTTGGAAGCAAGAGAGAAAAAATGTTTCATAATCCAAGTCCAGAGAAATATGTCTCTTGTAAGTAATTTTAAAGTAAAATAATATGAAGTGGCAATTACTGTAAAGTTGCATATTAAAAATACTGAGATTTAATGTCCTCTGTAAAAACAAATGCTGAACTTCCACATTTGTTGAAAAGTAATGCAAATAAAATGCAAATTGTGTTTCCTTGAGATACCATAACCTGAGCCATTTTTTCTTAAATTGAAAGACATCTCATGTATAGACAGAACTACATCAGTACACATAAAGAACAGAATTTCCATTCTGTCTTATTTGTGTTACAGGAAAGTACTTGTCCTAAATAATGAACCTTCAATATCTGCTTTATATTTTATCTTGAATTTCAGTCAGCAATTAGATAATATATAAGAAATAAAACTGACTAATTCTTAACTATTGCCTCAAAACATATCCTAGAAAATGCATTTTTTAATTACATGTGAAGACGCTGGAGTAGAGGAATGTAGATAAGGACAACAGAATTTAAAATTTCTTCCATCTTTTTGCTGCAGAATTTCAAGCAATTGTCAGATAGTCATCACAACACCTCCTACAAGAGTACAAAGGTGAAGACAGTAATCTTTCAGAAGCTGTTTCCTGCATTATGAGCCCTTTCTACTGTGTAACATGCTGCTAAGGGAACATGGAACTGAAGTTTTCTGTGGATCTTTTGAGGACCCTGCAGGGACCAACCAGCACTATTTCATAAGCTATGATTCAGACACCCTGAGGAAAAGTTAGTCAAGAGTCAGCAAACAGAGAAAAAAAAAATCTATGCAAAGAAAAAGCTTTACTCACAGGAAAAAAATCCCTGTGTAAAAAGCACAGACAACTGTTGATTATGCAATATTAACAGCATGCTTCACTTCACATACTTTGTGTTTCTCTGAGGCACAACAATGAATTTTTGTTTCTCTTGGTGTAAATACTTCTCAGTATTCATTTTTCTTTGTTTATAGTGGTAAAATTTGTAAGTGGTGGGAACTTCAGCATTGGTTAAGTGTTTTGAAAGGTCAGTCTTCTGATTTCGTTCTAGTGAACGATTTCTGTAGCCTGTGATGGCCGTGAGAAGACACTATGACTTACCTCCAAGTAAGGGTCCAAAGGCAGCAGCATTTCTTTGTCACAAGACCAGAGGAGTTTGAAAATTCTGCAGTCAGAATCTTAATGCCAAGTTGATTCTCTCCCAAGTTTTTACCAAAAGCTCTTGCCAGTGTAATTTTTTACAGTAATTGTTCATCTTTTACATTTGAATTTGAATGACAGCATGCTCTCTTTCAGAGTATTAAGAGATATATATCTATAATCAGTTGCTTTTCCTGATTAACTAAATTATTTTTTGCCAAACTCAGTGTGCAGCATGTAAACACAGATGCCATGAACTCTGCTCACAAAGCAGACTGCCAGCAGTTTCATGTAGTAGTAACAGCCAAATGCTTCAGAGCTGCACAAAGTCTTTGTCTTATTCATTCCCGTTTGACTTTGCAGGGTATTCTGGTTAATCATGTACAATGTTAGCATTACTATTTGCATGTAAATTTGATGAGCACTTTGTAACACTATTCCCTGTCTGCTCTGGTTTTCCCTGGGGCTGTTACTAGTTCCACTCTGTTGCCTTCTTTGTTCATCTGTCTTGTACTTTGAATTCCCCACTTGTATTTCTGAGACAGTTACAGAAAGCAGCAACCTCCCGCCAGACCTTCCCAGGGTAGAGCATAATCTCCCTGCAGCCCTCCTGTGGGTTTTTCCTTGGTATTTTTTTAAAAAAAAGGTCTGTATCCTACACCTCCTCATGCCACACAGGAAGCAGGTGCCCACAGCAGGGAGCCAAGTGATGGAAGATGGGGCTTCTGCTCTTCACCTTTTCCATGATCCATGCGAGATGATCACAGCTCCCCACTGTGGCACTAGAGGCAAACTCTGTCCCAGGGACATGATGGAAGTGCCCCATGGCACTCTTTTTTTTTTTTTTTTCCAAGAGAACTCAGCAGTTGCTAACCCAATGGTATTCCTGCAGTAAGAAATAATGTTCCACAACTCCAAGATGAAAATCAGCCACTGAACCTTACTCTTACTCAGCTGAGAAACAATGTGAGACAAACTTTTACTTACAGCATGCACCAACTTTGCATTTCCAGAGCAACTTCATTGTGCCTTTAATCTACCTTTAAGCAATCTTGCTTCTTGCTTCTTTAAACCCTGATGATGATGGTTAGACCACAGCCTGAAGAAACAGCTGTAAACTAATGCCAGAACTATTATTCATTTTCCACAGCTGTTTTTTCACAGTACCTGGAACAAAAAATGTCAGTAGTAGAGCAACTATGAAAGTTTATGCTAATTCTACGTGACTTGTTTTGGCTAAGCAGTTCATATTCACAGCTCTAGCCTACCCCTAGCATCAACCAGATGTAATTCCATATTCTCATAAAACTGGAATAAATAAGGGATAGGGGAAAAAAAAAAAGACACACTGTATTTACTGAGATGATAGACTCAAATATGTTCTGCATTTTTAACTAGTAAGCTAATGGTAGGGACATTCCAGCAGTTTTTCCTGAACACCGTGGACCAGACCTTTTTCCTTTACAACAACAGTATAAATCACTGGAGTGCAGACACTGCCCATCACTAGAATGATCATCATTAGTATTGTTATAGCAGTTCCGCTTGCATGCACCTCCTGCTGTGCAGCACATAATGCTTTCAGGAAGTACACTGCTCCATCTGGCAATGAATGTATAACTGGGTGAATTAGGAATCCAGTCACTTGGAACTTTAAAGATCAAAGATATTGTTAGGGGTTAGTCCTAGGAATGACGTCTGAATAGATCTTTCTGTTGAGGGTTATTTGTCACCAAATTAAGCTAGCAACTCTCCAGGCATACAGGACTGTAAAGCATGTCAGTCAATCTTCAGCAGATGAGCAGTGATGAGGCCAACCATGTATGCAGAAATCAGCAGGGAAGGTTGCAGACCTCAACAGAATGGAAGACGTAAACTGGACACAGCAACAAGGTGGATTACAGCTGTGGGACTGCACTGTACAGCTCATCCTCTTCCTTCAAGAATAAACCTAAGTAATCCCTAAATAATCCTCTAAAAAAAATCCTGACCTGCATTGTGGGAGATATTGTTTTGATTCATTATGTAAATCAACTGTACATGCTCTTTTTCTAGCACTGAAATCAAAGAATAGCAAATACAATCACATCACATGTTTTTCACAGCCTACAAAATTTTCTAGCACATCAGCATTTCTATTTCATAAACAGAAAATGGAGCTTACAAAACAGCATCACTTCATACCAGGACTAGTATACATCACTGCCAAGCATTTTAGGAAGACCTATCATACCATCCAATGGCTGGACTCAACCTTTGTGTATCATTGTCAGCTAAAGGACACTGAATGATGTGCCGTCTGCAGGCATATTTGATGTGCCAGAACTTATTCAGGCTTCTAGCACCATGGAAAAATATGCAAGCTTTAGCTAAACCCCACAGATCCTTCCACCCCACTTTTGTAGCCACAAGGCTATACCTATACTGTCTTAAATGTTACAATGTAAGGGATTCAACACACAGCTGTTTCTGAAAATGCATCACAAAAATAGCTTGCAATATCTACTCTGCAACTGTGGTATAATGTCCATCCCAAATATAGGATAAGATCACAGGCATAACAACACTGCCATTGTCTCCAAAAAGGCTTTTACTTAGAAGCATTATGATTTTCTGTTCACATAAAACATCGTTTCAAGAAGGTACGCAGCATCCCAGAAAAATATATCAGTGCATTCCTGAAGCCTTGCATCCCCACTGGAATTTAATTTACAGCCTGCTCACATAGTTTGTCTTTCAAATATACTGTATATCCTGATGAAACCAGAGAGTTACCAAGGTGGGACATAATCAGGAGTAAAAACAACGCCAGGTTTTGAAATAAATAATCACTTATTTTTCAAGGTACTAATGATTAAAATAGGACAATGCTAAAATATGAGGAACAAATATAATGTGAGTAAAGGGTCTGTTGTAAAAATGCAAGGGCTGATGCACTAAAGCAGAATGACAATTCCTCTAGAACACAGTTCCTGGCAGAGGCCAGCCTAGACACCAGTGTATACGTGCACAAGGTCACATCTAAGCAAGTCTGGATTTTGTATGCTGGTGGAAGATCATGACTCAGTGAATCCTGAGACCTGTAAGCTAGTCTAGCTTCTACACAGTAAAAACCACCCCCCCCCAGCAAAAAAAAATATTAAAGATCATCACCCCCGGGTAGTAATTACTGGAGCATGAAATGCTGCAGATGTACATGGGGATTGTTTATCCAAATGCTGCCCCCAACATATGCTAAAGGCAAACCCCAGCTGCATGAGCTGGCTATGCTGGTTTCACACGGTTTAGGAACTTCCCTAAACCAGAAAGAACTGTAGTAACTACTGATTCCTAACACTAACTGGTGCAAAGCAGCCAGGAGGGAAATAAATGAATTGTCAAATTAACTCCTTCCTGGTGCTTTGGATACCAACTGTCCCTGGGACAAAAACTTGTAATGGATACCTCAAATCAATAAGCCTGCCACTCTGCTGACACAATTGTTCAATTTTTTCACTTCATCTCATTTTTAGTTTAGGTTTGAATCCTACAAACACTTATGTTCACCTTACCTTTACAGGATTAGGAGCCTTGAGCCAGTAGCTGTCTCTCACCACATGTTTACATAATACTCCTGCCTGGTGGGGACAGCTGAATGCCCCAACTCTAACAAAACAAAATGAGTTGAGTGACCTGCACAGGTGAAGCCAAACAATGTTAGAAATCAGCACAAATGCAGAAGTCTTTAAGACGCAGTTGTTCGTGGTAAGTATTGTAAAAATGTCTCCTAACCACTCAAGTCTGCTCACCACGCATCTTAGCTATGTTACCCACCTATGTGGCTCTAATGAGGCATTAACACTTTTAATTCCTCCTAGTCCTGCAAAGGCAACAACACTGAAGAGACAAGGAAGATACTCATCACCACATACATTTTAACACCATTCTGCTCTACTGTGACTACCAGTCACAGTGTCTATGTAATACCAGGGATGTCATGTCAAACACCAATGTCACATAGCTGGCATAGATTTTGGCATCCCCAACCATCTTGTTATCTTTCTTTTTACAATCACAAGAGGGGAAGAAGCCCTCCTGCCTCTCAGTTGGGTTCTTAAAGGTGCCAGTAGTCTTGCTTACACACAGTTATTAGAAATCCATCACAAAACAGCAGCTCACGAGATGCTGCTGTTGAGAGATCTGACTGTCCAGTCACACTCAGTTACATCTGCATTTGCCTGATGCAGTTACTGGAAATAACAGGAAAGAAGAGCAGGACTAGTCACAGTCCCCGGAGCTGCAGCTTAAACCCACAGCTCCCTCTGCTTCAGCTGATACTTCCAACAACTTCAAACCTTGCCTGATCTTATTGCGTCATTTTAAACTCAGTGATAACACGCAGGTGCAAACACTTGCCACAAGTTATATGTTGGTTGTGAAGCAGGATACTGATCAGGTGTGCAGGGCTGAAATTTTTGAGTCTACAGTATAAGCCTAATAGACTTAACTCAGGTACAACTTACACAGAGAATGTTAAGACCTGTTAACTCAACTTTAGGTGTGTCCTAAAAATTTGGACTAGGATTCAACCAGTATTACTACATTTTTCCAGGAAAAAAAAGGCACTGTTCAATAGAATCGCAGAATAAGGATTTCAAGTGCAGCAGATACTTCCACATTTATCTGCCAGTATCCTGCAGTGCACATTAAATCCCTGTGTGAGACATGTTGCAAATCTTGGTTATTGGGTATCAAAACCAAAAGCTTTTGCATGATCAAACTGACCTTAAAACAATCTGAATAGCAGTAAGATATCCTAGAATTCTGCCTTCCACCCATGTAAGAAGTTATAGACATAGGCTACAATCATTAGTGCCTATACCATTACAACACTAATTGTTGAACAATTGTTCTGCTTTGTTTGGATTCACTAGCAATGCAAAACGTTGGGCGGTAACTCATCTGTTAAAGTATTACTAATCCCTCCACTACAGAAACATTGTTAGAATGGCTTTTTTTTCACTACCAGAATACCTTCAGTGCAATGTAAAGGCAATATAAATTACATCTGTTATATCTCTTACAAAAAAACCCAGACTACAGCAAGACAGTACAGTAACAGTATTACATAAGGTGCCTTCCTTCTCTTCAGTAACATTATTTTCTAATGATAATCCATGCATGAAGGCAGAATACTAACAGAGCAGTTAAAACTTCATGATGAGGCTGTAGGTACCATGTTACCAAGAAACCACAGCTTAAAGTCAATTACAATACACAGAAATAGTTATACTCCTAATTCTCAGAGCTTCCCTATGCATCCATTCTTCATCCATCTTTAGTTAACGAGTTCGACTCACAGTCAAACTTATCATGGTACTCCCTCCTGCTACAGACAGTTCACCTCAGCTAAGTAAGCTTAGCTCAGCTGCACTGTCAGCTCCTATTTTTGTAAAATAAGACTTCCTCTCAGAGTCCAATCTCTGTTACTGGTCAGGATCTTTCAACTATCATATGCAGTAGAAAACAATTTCAGCAGCTCTCAAAGATTGCTAGATGTGGCTGAAACGACAGAAAAGGAAAAAAAAAAACCCTCAGAAAAATCAGAAGCCACATTGCATGTATTAGTTAAGTGCAAGACATGTTGAGTACTTACTAATATTTTAAAATACCTAGCTTAGAAATCTCCTCCTCTTTATATATACCACCATCTTGCCAGTCACTTAAGGCTGTAATCTAGTCATCATCATGGACTTCCCCGTATCTCTGTTGAATGTTAACTCTCCAGTTTCCTAACTTGTTCAGATCTATTCTCACATTTAAAGGAGAGAACAACTTGTTACTCCAACTGTACCATTACACAACATTTAGGTTTTCAGCAAATACAGTAGACGACAAAAAATAAAGTGTCTATATGATGTTTCACCCCGTTATCAGCAGTTTCACACAGTTATCAGCACAAAATTTCAGAGAGGTGGCAACTACACTGAACTTCCCCCACACTCTAGGCAAATCAATATAGTAAGATACACAAGCATTGATTTCACATTTGAAGCACTGAGCTGTGAACATTCTAAACCAAATGTTCTTCCTTTGTCACGTATGTTAAATGTGGACTATAAATTACGTGAAATTCTCACTGGCTTTTTTTCTTACTTTTCCTAAGGGACACAACCACAGACTCAGGAGACTTTAACAACAAGAACAAGCATGTAATAATCCAAGGTGGCTTCTACAGCTTTAAAACCAGTATTACTTTAAAACCACAGTTAGAAGCTTTTCATATGTACACCACTAGCTTAATAAACCACACAGCTTCACCATCTCCCAAAAGGGTTCTGTTGTTTGGGTTTTTATATTAGAATATATTAATTTTAAAACACTGAAGAGCCCTTGAAGCGTAAGATTAACAATTATGAAAATATTTCCAAAAATCTGTTCCTAACATTACGAAAAAATCTCACTAGAACCCACCAGTGCATTGAGTCAAGCTATTTCACAGCTTAATGTGACAGAACCTGAACATGCCCTACGCTTCTTAAAAATAAAAAGCTCAGTAGAAACATAGGCATGTGTTTTCATTTCTCCATTGTCCAAAATATTTAGAATGGAGATACAGAGCCATTTTCCTTGAGTAAAAGTACAGATACAAATCCATAATGGCATAATTACGGTATGGGTACACAGAAGTTCAACCTGACGAGAAACATCAGCACAATTATCCTCAGTTTCTAGTAATTAATGACATATTAGGAAAACCATACCAAACTCCTTACCAAGGTAAAAATAATCACAGCATTGAGTCCAGGATCGAACTAAGTTAAACATGAAGACTACTACAACCTTACAAGATAGGTACTTTACTTCCATTTTGACTCTGCTATAGTCAAGAATACATTCTGCTCATACCTTTATCCTCAGTCTGAGTCTGGAGATGCAGATTATGCCAGTATTTCCTGACTGGGAGTGTACTGCGAGCATACCTTGCACACAGACTTCCACAGGCATGTCACATGGCTGTTTATCACTAGATTAGCCTTACTTTGCACTTCAAAGACACTGCTTTACTAAGGATCTTATTTTTTAAGTACCAAATGTATGTCTGTTAGAGGGGAAAAGGCTAACACTGTCTAGAACATCGAAGCAAGGCACTAAGTTACTTCACAAGACAGAAACCAGTAGAAAGTACTTCATAAGCAAGGGCTACAATGGCTTAAATCAAGTATTTATGAGGACTAGCATATCTGAATCACAGAACAGGTAAAACACTGATAAAAACCCAGCACACCATTT
Organism: Rhagologus leucostigma; assembly: GCA_013397725.1. Classification (NCBI taxonomy): domain Eukaryota; kingdom Metazoa; phylum Chordata; class Aves; order Passeriformes; genus Rhagologus; species Rhagologus leucostigma. Next base: position 271,385 of record VZTD01002914.1, read on the forward strand.
ACTGATTCAACAGCTTACAGGAAACTACTCTGCAGAATTTGGTTTTTACCTTATACACAGCAATTACATTTGCCATCTTAATTTCAAAAGTCAAATTCAAATAGGCCCAGTTTTTCTACCTTATTGCCACAATTCAGTGAATGCACTTTAGCTAATTTAATGCTACAAGTATCGTTTACTGATAAAGTACTTGTAAACCAAGACAAGCGCTCCGAGATTGTTACTCAAAGTTCTTGCTCCTGAATTCAGCCATGTTATTCTCACATTAGTTTGCTGTCTTACCTCAAACCACAGGAGTTTTAGGGCTTGAACAAGTTCCTCCACTGTTACCCAAGAGCAGTGAGTTACACCATGACGAACATGCAAGTCAGCCCACCCTTTCCCAGGCACAGAGAGAGCTTTTCTATGGCTATAGCAAAGTCTTATCCTGAATTTTATCCTCGACAAGTCACAGTGAATCTACACTTCCTGAAGTATGCGCTCTAGAAACAACCTTAGAAGGCTGGTAGCTGAGTGCTCTTCTATCCTAGCTTACCTTCTGTTTTGGAAGTGTTCTGATCTATCATTAATATCAATGACTCACAAACATGAAATTTAGCCCTCACTCCTGGAAACTCTAGCTATACAGAGGTCAAAACGGAATTTTAAGTCTTTCCTCACTTTCCTTGACTTTTTTTTCCTGTGTCCTAAAAAGTTATCTTTTTCTCTGAAACACAACAAAAAGCCCAAAAAGAAATAAAAATATCATATTCCTGAAACATTCGAATTATTATTTAATAGATCTGAAGCTGGTAAATATAGACTTAATTAAGAGCCACCATCAATTCTATCAAGGCTTCTCCCTCCTTCTATGCTTCATTCCCCCACATAACTGATGGTTTCAGGTAAGTAAAATTAAAATGGTAAAGTATTGTTTAACCCATTAAACAGCTATGCCCTGCAAATATACTGAAGATAAAAATTTAACATTCACATCTAGCTCCCCAAGGCCATGAAGAACAGCAGCAAGCAGTTCACAAGTAAAAATTCTTGCTCAACTTGCACGTTTTGTTTTATTAAGACACCAGTAACTGCTGCTAAAATACAATTCTATCGCTTAAATTCAGTAGGTTACAAAGCGACTTACAGCCTACCTAGCTACAACCTGCAAACGCCACAAATTCACCAATTCAGTCCAAAATGTTTCATTACGCACAGGAAGTTTTTTCTCAGGAGCCAGCTTTTTAACACAGCAAAAAGGACGATGCTCTGCAGAAAAGCAAAACCTTTTAAGATTGTTTAATATTTAGGGCCATTTTTGTCCCTGATTTTCTGACAAAAAGTCACACCAGAAACTTTGTTTTATATTTTTATTGTATGCCAAAGTTCATTAAAGGTGAGTGTTTGCTTGTATACAAGTTACTCAAAAAATGTGTCTAGGCAGAAATCTGTTAGCAATCTGACTTATTTCAAAGCATTGGTTTGTTCAATCGGGCCACAAAAATAATATTGTGTACAAGCAGTAACTAAGGAGCTGCATATTCAACGAGTTTCCAAATATCACAGATCTTGAGATCTCATCAGGAAATAAAATCAAAGCAGTCACAATATAAAATAGCAGCTCCATGTAGCTTTTTCAAGTTTTAATTTTATTCAGGAGGTGACAGTTCAGTTTGCCTCATTCTTCGAAGCTTCATCGAAGTTTTCAACAAGATCTAGAAAAAGAAGATTGTTGGAATTAAAGTTTCACCTACTTCCCCTTTGCCAAGTATTTTGGGTTTGAATTTTCTTCCTACGTTCTGCTTCATATCAAGTTTTTACACCATAAAAACTTTCAGCTTGTAAAATAACAGAGCAAATAATTTTCAAGAGCTTCAAGGTTCATCCTCCTTGCTCAACCAAGGAAATTTTGGATGGTTCATTAAAAAGCACAATTCTAAAGCATTTAACTTCACTATAACTACAACTGGCCAAAGTGATTCTGACAAGGTAGTTTCTTACAGAATATTAAATAATGATCTTAGTCATACCTATTACTTCAACATAGGACCAAAATGCTAGCCCAAACTGTTAAGTCTCTCATGGTATCTGAAATTAATGAAATAATCTGCCCACAGAAATTCTGTGACAGCAAGTGACTAGACAACACTCTTATTATCTCTGGCCTGATCTTGTGCTATGCATAAGATCTCTCAGAAAAATTCACTTCCTTTTCCTCCACTGCGTATTTGTTCTTACCTGGAACTTCATCATCATCATCTTCACCAGTAGCAAGTGGTGCTTTTCCGTCCACAGCTGCAAGAGCAAGTAGATCAAAAGCTTCATTCAAGCTCACCATAGGCATTTTGATTTATTGTTTGGCTTTGTGTTTCTGAAAACATTATCAAAGATCCTGAGCTAAGCTACAATGCTTTATCCAGTTCTGTGAATAAAAATCTTTATCTAATGTAGGAAGTTCACATTCCCTTCGTTACTGATAATGCTCAAACAGCCCAGTTGTGAAATTAGAAGATGCATGCTAAACAGCTTACTAGTCAACATCTTGTATCTAGGTATACTGAGTGCCTTGCATGATAATAATTTCCAAATACAAGTGCAGACATTGATTTTACCAGTTTTTTTAACAGTAGGTTAGTTTATAGACTACCACATGGTTCTTAAATTTATATATTTCACATCATCAAGTTTTAAGGAATAGAAAGGATCTTATTATCCTACACATCCAAAGAAAGCTGAGGTGTAATTGTGAAGTTGCAGGCAGACACACAACTAGAAGTACTTAAAAGGTATTACTGTTCCCTGGCAAAGTCAGAGGAATATGGAACTGGACACACAATTCTATACTCCTTAGGTGGTTGAGGTAACCTAGTGTTCTGGTCCACATGTTTGCTGACTCAGTAATTTCTTTAACCATTCCCACTGTATTTGACAGAGGTAGTGAGACTTAACCTTATCTCCATCGTAGCAGACCAGTGAGCACCTGCTGAACTGGGCAGCAGCATAATGCTACGAATAGGTATCTCGGGTGTATGGGTGCCTGTGCCACTACTCTACAACTATTCTTAGCCGTACTATCAAGGGTAAGTTGTCTCACACTACTACCTCAGTTATATTCCAGTTAATCCCTCTCAGTTCTTAAAAAAAGCATGAGAAAAAAAGATGGGTTCTTACTAGACCTATACGTTAATTTCTAGAGAACCAGAACTGATGAATGCATAAACTTTCTTTTGAAAAAGCTTGGGACAAGGACATCACCAACCTTCATTTCTTTTTTTAAGCAGCAGAAAGCTGTTAAAGCTTAAGTGTATCTTAATGTTAAAAACAGCATTTTAAAAGCAAACCATGTTATTTCCTCTGATATTACCTGCATTCTCTCATCGCCAAGACCAGTCCAAGTTTACTTTAGCACCTGCAATCACCGCAGATGCTCCACTCATTGATGTTAGGCTTCCAAATCTAGCTGACAATGCTGAATAAGAAGTTTTGTGCAACTAGTCTGGCATCCGCTCTTAACGCAAAGAAATAGCCATTTACTAGATCATAAAAAGCAATCACTTCAAACAAGCTTCCCTCTTTCTAAACCTCCACAATTTAGCTTAGAATATAACCACATTCTTACGAGAAGACAAAACTTCAGCAATCATTCTAAATTCTTCAAGTACTTTTTTCTTTCAAGCCCTCCTACTATCACAAGGAAGTCACACGGGTGACATTAGAAGAAAGGATTAGAGGATCATGATAAAGAATACTTTACCCCACATCTTGAAGACTATTTCTAGCAAAAATTTTTCACTGCTAAGTTGACAGGAGGGTATCACCAACTTTAAGAATGTAAACAGGCTGCTTTGTTGGCAACAAAGCAGAGGAAGAAAAGAAATTAATCATCAAGTTAAAACTACCAAAACCTGGACACAACAATATTGTCTCATTTTTTCCATGTTTAGGCTGTTCCTTATCTTGAAAGGAATGGGTTTAAGACATTTCAGAAAGTAGGAAGACTGTACACACAAGACACAAGGAATGTTCCCAGTGTCAACAAGTCTTTTACTCCTAATTCTCATCCTGTAGCAGCAGCACCTTTTTCAAACACTACATACTTAAGTGTCTCCTATACTTTTACCAGTTTTAGAAGGAACATTCATGTCTTTTTGCTACTTTAAGTATGGAATAGGAAGTTGGTGTATCTAGCTTAATGCTTATGTCAGCCCTGTTCTCTACATTGTTATAATGTACTTCCTTATAAACACCCTGTAATTCCTTCCTAGTTATCAAAAAACCCACGTGAGAAATACCTTCACCACACCTGTGAGGGAGAAAAGCAATTGCAAGATATCTGTTAAGGCCCCTTCCCCATTACTTATGTTTCCATTCAAAGTGTCAAAAGAGATACAAGCCAAGCTTATCTTTCTTTAAAACCTAACTCTTACAGAGTAATTAATCCACCTAGCTTTAAAGAACAAGGTATGTCAAAATACGGCAGCCACATCAAGAAGGAAACTACCAGAAAATCAAGTCTGGCTACAGTTTTCCAGGTGCTAACCCAGCTACAAGACATGCTAACAGGTGACTTTGCTTTACTGAGTCATACTTGCCATTGGATTTGAACAATAAATAAAATTAATTTTAAAGAGTTTGATTTCTTTGTAAGAATTTCATAACATGCTTGCAGACAACAACAGTGCACGGAATGTCACTGCTGCTACACAAATAAGCCTCATGTCAGCTGCCAGCATGAAACACATTCAAGTTTCAACTTACATTGCTTGGGTAGGGCTTCTGCCAATCTCCTGAGGCTGGTCAGACTGTCAGCTCCAAGCTGGTTTAGGATGCTAGGCAGCATTTCTGTCAGCTGCTTTGTCTCAGCATGGCCGGTGATAGTGAAAGTGTTAGCAGCCAGAGATGCCTGAACTTTTGGGTTATTGAAGTGAATGACTGTTCCTTGATTGGTAAACATGTTTACCTGAAAGAAAAAAAAATCCAGTATTTGAAGCAGTTTAGCAGGATTTTTCAATTTAACAAGAAATTAAAGTTCTTAAAGCTCCATGAAGACCTACTGATAATTTACAGACAAGTTTAGGACCAACATTACTTACCAGAAAATTGATCTTAATACATTTTCTATTTATATATAGAATTTTTTTTCCTTTGAAGCAATTACCTCTTCAATTCCAGAAATATTGTTGACTCCCAATTTCTTCAATGAAAACTGAAGTTTTTTATCATCTGCTGTAGCTGTTCTGTGAACAACCTTCTTCTTTCTGCGGGCAGTACCCTTTGGAAAAAAAAAATTACAAGTTAATACTTAAGTAGTTCTCACAAACTCTAATCCTAATAGCTGTGTAACTACTTTACAATATCTACAAATCAACTTAACATACAAAGTTCTGCTCCTGTGTTTCAGTGCATGCAACCCTGCCACCCAACTGCATTGCAGCAGTCTTTCTCTTGCACTAAGGCAAGATTTGCATGTGTTTTAGGAAGCAATGCATCAGAGAATATTTATTCCACAAATTTCACGGTTTACTGCAGCATCTTAGAAAAGGAAAGTTGCAAATTTACCCTCGTTAACCCAAGCTATCACAAGACATAAACCTGAAGAATGAACAGTTTTAAGCAATTTCCAAAAGTTACTAGTTTTCCCTTAGATCATCTTTCTTAAATTATAGCCAAACTTTGGTAACAGTCAGAGGCCATAAAGCTATGAACACATCATTAACAAATGAATATGAGAAAAGTCAAAATACTACACTTTTATTCTAAATAGCAATCTCTCATCTGATGGACTTGCATATTTGAAGAATGCCTACTTTTCCAAAATATTTCATATATACATTTTTAAAAATACTTCTACATAGTGTTCCAGACCAACCCTGTTTAGAAACCAAATAAGCAAAGGTTAAGTTGCCCTACAGACCCAGAGCTCTAGATTTCTCCAGGGTAGTAAATGTCCCACATTAGAAGACATCTATTTCTATGAAAAAGCAGAAAATGTCATTCTATAATTCCTTGCACAGTCCTAAGGGTTCGGGAAAATCTGACATAAAATGTATATGCACAAGTGAAACTAAGCTACTTTTTGACATAATGTAACTACTAATCTAAGTCCTCCCACTCCAGCTGTTCATCTACCACATGCTAATAATAGGAGAATGCGTTGCTGCCCAGCCGTATAAATAGCTGCAATTCCTTTTCAGTTTACTGTCAGAAGTTTGAAAGTTGGCTGGACACTAACAACTCTAACATAATTCTGTTACCACCAATGAGGAACATAAGCGACAAATTCGTATGAAACTAACAGTTGGAAGACTACAGCTCAAAAATCGAGGTTTTCGTCTAGAAAGTTTGATATTCACACTCTGCTACTGTCAGGTTAGCACACACAGTGGTTTTGAAACTACTAAAAATAATAGAAATGCCTCATTTTAGTGCCTTGTCTACCCAAGAATTGAGCTAGGTAAGGTATATGCTAAGTCCCTCTGGACAAAAGAACTCTGAGTAAATTTCAGAACATGATGTCTTGAATCACAGGATATGAAGGAATATGTACCTCCTCCACACCCATCTCAACTTACATGGCAACACTGCCATGAAGAATCCCAGGAATAATTTCCCACTGTTAAAAAAAAAAAAAAGAGTAAGGCAGGTTCGGCATTCCAGGTATTCCACAGGCCAATTTTAAAACTAAATGACCATTCTAAGCTCTGCTTAATGTCTCTAAAAGCCCCATATTGAGCAGCAAGCTGCAAGAGCTGTAATCTGAATTCATGCTCTTACATGATGAATTTTAAAAGCCTTTATAGTCAATAAACACACACTGGTTAACATGCATCCAACCAGCAATATAATACAGGAGTTCTCTAATTAATCATTACCATACACAAAGAATATGCAAAAATCACCAAGGCAAGTAATTACTATAGAAACCCTGTTTTAAGGCTGCCTAAATCTCCAGCAACTTGCAAAAAAAAAAAAATCAGCACAGGAACGAAAGGTCCTGGAAACTCTGTCAGCAAGAGTTCTGTTGAGTAATTTGGATTCTAGAACATTGTGTATACTCCCTCAGGTACAAAATATTCCTAATAAATTCCTGAATTAAGACTGACACTGTAATTAAAATGTTTACTGCCATATGACTATATTAAACATACTTTTCTCAGATTATAAGTAAACACACAACTACATCTATTCAGATGTAGCAAAATAAAAAGTTGTTCTGATTATATTAGTCTACAATTACAGAAGTATGACAAGCATAGAATTTACAACTTTGTGCAGAAAGGCAAAAAACCTGCCTTTAGCATCCTAAGTATTTCTGACAAGTCTGTAACATAACTCTCGATGATCTGTTATGAAAACTATACTCAACCTCACTTGCTGTAAGGTCTACTCACTTCGAATCCCACACATTTTCTACAATAGCCCATACAATTGTCATGGAATAGCTAGAAGAGGACTACAAAGATCACCTAACTCCAACCCTCCTGCCATGATCAGGGATACCTTTAACTAGACCAGGTTACTCAGTCACATCCAACTCAGCCTTGAACACTCCCAGGGATGTGGCATCCACAGCTTCTCTGGGCAACCTGTTCTAGTGCTTGACCAGCTTCCCAGTAAAGAATTTTTTCCTAATATCCAATCTAAACCTATTTTCAAGCTAAACCTATTCCCCCTTGTCCTGACACTACATGCTCTTGTAAATAGTCTTGATGCATCTTTCCTGTAGGCTCCCTTCATGTACTAGGAGGCCACAGTTAGGTTACCCCAATGCCTCCTCTTTTGCAGGCTGACCAGTCCCAATTCTCTCAGATTATTCTGACAGGTGAGAAGCTCCAGCCCTCTGATCAACTCGCTGTGCCTTCTCTGGACTTGCTCCAACATCTCCATGTAGTTCCTGTGCTCGAAACCCCAGAGCTGGATGCAGCACTGCAGGTGGGGTCTCACCAGAGCAGAGGGGCGGAATCTCCTCCCTGGCCCTGCTGCCCACACCACTTTGGATGCAGCCCAGGACACGTTTGGCTTTCTGGCTGTGAGTGCCCGTGGCTGGGTCATGTCCAGCCTCTCACCCACCAGCACCCTCAAGTCCTTCTGGGCAGGGCTGCTCTGATCTGCCCATCCCCCAGCCTGTGCTGATACCAGGGTTGCTCTGACCCAGGTGCAGCACCTTGCACTTGACCCTGGTAAAGATGAGATTACCACTTGCCTTCATATAGAATATTAAGGCTGCTCTAACATAACATACACAAAGAAATGGCTGGAGATTCAGCTACTATATATCGCACCTACAGAAGTTATTCCAGAGAGCCCTGGAGCAGCACAGCTTCCCTTGAGGACAGTCCAGCGAAGCTGAGAGCACTCAGGGCTGCTCCCCACACCCGCTTCCAGGACCCCTTGTGCCAGGCCCGATATGCGTGCAGGGACACGCAATCCCGATGGCAGCGCGGGGAGGCGGCTCCTACCTTGCCACCGATGCGCACTTGGGCCTGCAGCTTGGCCAGCTTCTCCTGGTTCATGATGGTCTCCTTCATCTGCGGAAACAAGAGCGCCCAGAGCAGGCGGGTGTGGGAACACAGGCGGGGGCAAGTGGGCACAGGAGGCTCTGCAGCCGCCCCTCACCACACGCCCACACGCGTCCTCCGCGGCAGGCAGACACCCCCG